>VKOC01019672.1:0-89046 GCA_009364415.1 Spea multiplicata | reverse complement strand
TCCCCTCTAACTCCCTAACCCCCCCTTCTCAGGATCTCGCCGCCGCCCCGGTCACTTACCTTAAACTCCTGTGTTGGAAGCGTGAGGCGTTTGTCTCGGGTGCCGGCGCTTCACTGCTGAGCGCCGGCGTCTGACGTCATATGCCGGCGCCCAGCGTAAAGCGCCGGCACCCGAGACAAACGCTTCCAACACAGGAGTTGAAGCGCTACGGTAGTTTCGCTGCTTCCCGTTGCTGACAACGGACTCATTGGTGAGTCACCAGGACACTCTTTGCGGGCCGGTCCGAGCTATTCAGCGGGCCGGATGTGGCCCGCGGGCCGTGCTTTGCCCAGGTCTGCTCTAATCCATCTCTCACACTCCCCCTCATATCTCTCCTGTAGGTATAGGCCCGGCAGTTGCACAGAGATCACATGAGACCAGACAGCAGCTGAAGAACGTGAATGAGTAATTGGAGGGGCAGATACATAGAAGAGGAGAGAGCAAGGGTACAGGGAAAGGAGGTCAAAAAAGGTTGTGAAGAAGGGGTAGAGAGGAGACTAGGGGGTTAGGGGCAGAAGGTACAGAGTGACCTAGATGGAACGTGCAGGGGGCCCAGACACGATTAGGGGAGGGCAGGGGGCAGAGAGACAGAATTAAAAAAATACCTCTGAATTTTGCCCGAACCAAGAAAAAAAATTAAAGAACTGAGACAAAAACAAAAAAAAAATGTGCAAAATGATTTTGTGCCGTAGTCAAAAATATATATTTTTATGTCTATAATGTTGTGTTTAACTTGCGCCTCTTACACATTCAGTAGGGATAAGTTGTCTCCTCTTGACTGAAAGCTAAATGGTAAAAAAAACTTGCTAGGATTCCAAAGGCTACAAATGGATCCAAAACCTACAAATGTTCTCTCTGGCTAATAAAGAGGGGCTTAATAATGCCAGTCAGTTTACTCCTTAAAGAGATTACCTTTTAGACCTTGACACAGCTTTAGAGGTCAAAAGCTAGTAATATAGAATACATAGAATACTGACCAAACACTCAGTGTAAACTGAAGGACAATCATTAAAAATGAGATATTATACTAGCAAAATAAAACACATTCATCATTGGTGTCATTGTTAAATATTCATATCTGCTTACAGTGCATTTCAGAAATTATTACAGTACAGGTATTGGCAATTAAAGTAATATTTCTACTTTGCTTAGAACTTGCACAGAGTGGGCATGTGAAGCTACAATGTGTACAATGAATGTTTATATTTCTTATGTTTCTTAACTGGCAATCTGGTAAGCTTTACCATCTATGTTTACAGATATAGCCAAATACATGCCGGCATCTGCTTTAGATTTTTCTCAACTATGCCTTATACATAATCAAATTACACTAAGCAGAATCTGGTAGTTACCCTCAAGTTCGCTGTTTAATGTTTACTATCCTATCATGGCTGGTCTACCCATCAAGTAGGCTAACCACTTGTTCATGGATATCACATGAAGCAGTAGGGTAGTGTATTATATGCAGCCGTTTCAAAATGTTTTAAGGCATATTGCCAAGCTATATAATAGTTTTGCAAACTAAGAATTAAAGATCATGTAAATATGAAATACGTACACATATTAATGGATAACAAAATGCTTTGCTTAAAGTTTTCTTTGTAAGTGTCCACAGTAAGAACCTTAGAATATTTTCCTTGAAACATTCCTATTGATGTAATCTGTTTGTATGTCAGTCTATCACAATAATGAAAGAATATATACTATATTTACTCTTTAATGTAGAGAACAATAAAATGCATCCATTCTTGTTTTTAGCATATATAAACACATTGTACTTAATATACGTATATACTTAATGTACTGCACCTAAAATATTTTATCAAACAATAGATTGAACTAAAGAAGAAGCTTTAATAATCATTGGTATTGACCTTGATTAATGTCACACTAATGTTACAACATAAATACAATAAAACACTTGTCAAGCGTTCTGTCCAAATATTCTCAAATAAAGACTTAAAGCATACACAATACAAGTAAAAGACAAATCTCTATTTCTCCACACATCATTGCAAATAGCAAAATATGGACACACGCTAAAAAAGCCTATTTGTACAAGTAGTACATTTCTGCATCAGAAAACATACACTATGTGTACCAACATATATTGAAAGCCAGTGTATATTTATACCCTCTTATTTAACATTATAATGAAGATTAGTCTTATGCTAGTGAAACAAGGAAGGTTTTATTAAATCTCTGTGATAGAGAAATTTAAAAACAATTGGTTTATATTACCATTACCGTAGTAAATAAACAGTGGGTTAGATTACAGGAAGGTAAGGTAAAATGAAATTATGTAAAATGGGTCACTTATTGGAAATGAAATTAGAACAGCTATTGTATACCTAATTTTCTTTAAGAAATGATGCATACTATGGTAATCCATTATATTGATTATATAAATGTAATATATGTAATATAATGAACACTACATTGTGTAATTATCTAAAGTGTAGTCCTTTCCTAGGTAGAAGTGTGTAGTTTACAGAGCATGATTATAACAACATTGTGCAGCAGGGCTGTTTAAAAGAAAGGGATTTGGCTAGCATTAATTTAAATTACCAAAATATAATAATGCATAGACAAATGAATGACTGAGGTTGCCAAGATGTTATTTGAAATAAGGTCCATATACAATCCTGATGTATCTCTGTTATCAGCTTTATATAAAATGAGAAAAGCCTGTATAGAGACATGGAAATCATCCAAATTTACACAAGAAGACTGCAAAACATGGACGTACCCTTGCCTTCTTCTCCAGCTCCATCATAAGTCTTTCATGCTGTTCTGCAATTGCCAGTGTAGCTGAATGGACCTTCTGATAGATCATCTCACCTTCTCTGGTTTGGAATGTAAAGAGCCCTTCCCCTGTGTCACACATTCTATAATATGAAAGAAGGAAGAAAAAAACATTGATGAATAACTATTGTGCATAACATGTCAAGTTCCATACTCTAAAGTCTCATACATAATTCTCATATTATTTCCATTTTAAAGAAGATTTAGGAGGGAATATCTTATGTACAAGTGCAAAATAAGATGGATTCCTAAAACATTAGTTCCAAATTAAGCTTGCATATTAGACATGGCCACATATTACACCCAAGATAAAAACACAGAATTTGAAGTTGTTGTTGCTAGCCCCAACTATTAATGAAGCCATGAGAGCTTCTGGATGCCTGGAAGCTCCTTGGATCTTCCCTGGTCCGAGTTTGGAAAATTTACCAATGATAGTTACTAATCAACTTTTTGACAATACATAAGACTTTCAAGTCAACTGTGATGTAAATGCAAAATAAGACATTTGTCCTTTTGTCAACATACTTTATAAAATAAACTTTGATATTTGTTATCATGAGTGTGTAATGTTAGTATGACATAATGTGACAGAACAAAGAAACACAAGGTGATTTTTAAGATACAAAAAAGCATTTTCAGGAAAGATTAGATGCCTTAGAAAAAGAATGCTAACCTTATTTTATATTGTACTGTCATTACATTATGCATATTTTGTACTCAGGAAAAAAAAAAAAAACATTTTTATAACCATTGTTAATCCATCTACCAACATGTCCTAGATATTTTTATCTCTATGTTAAAACCCATGTTTTCCTTGGATGAAAAGATTTTAACTCAATGGCTTTCTTATGCACAAAGGGTCTACTTTGACAAGTTCCCATTTATAAAAGACCAGGTTGACCCTTCAAAATGTATAGTTAAATATGTGAGATTACATTCAAAATTCCTAAATGTATTAAACATTACACACGGTTTTCTTACAGGAAAACCCACTGTGGTTGTCCTTTCATAATGCATAGCAAAATGGTCAATCTCTTCTTAACTTATTTACAAAAAAAAAGCTCTTTTCTACATATGGATGCATGTCATACAAATTATGTCCCTCGACATAGTTAGCCGTCCATTACAGAATAAAATAGAAATATTATAGTAAAACATGTGCTGACGTCTTGAGGATCTTATACAGAAATTGTTCTTAGTAGTTATTTACAGGACACAGTGATATTGATGCAAGCCGGTGGTCCTCAGGAATCTCATAAAAGGATATACCACGTAAACCGGCTCCAAAATAAAGGTGCACTAGTTTCAAGTTTATTTGGAGCTAATTTGTGCGGTATTGACTTAAATGAAATTACTGACAACAAGTAATTATTAACTTCATAGAACACATTGCTCTATGACGGCAGATTCAAATTTTTTAACAAAAATCTCCATCCGTTTTAATTAATTTTAATTAGTACTTTAAATCTTTCTTAAGAACATATACATAATAGTACAACGATTTGACTGCATACTTGAAAAAAAAAAATCATGCAAATATTTATTTAAAAACATTAGGCTATTGTGCTAAATTATTAAAAGAAGAAATATTTGTTTTGCGCTACATGAAATGTTAATGCTGCTTGTATACGGACTTCTCATAAAAGCAAACTAGCGCTATGAAGACAGGGTTTGTTTAGAGCTGAAGTATTCCTTAGAGGAACTGACATGGCATTCCATTACAAGGTATTACAAACTAAAACAAAAGTATTGATTACCACTACAGTACTGTGGGTTTTTCCATTATAAGTAGTTGTTTTCAGTAAATGGAATAAAACTCACATTATTAGGTACTACTCTGTAAAATATTTTACAAATCTGATTTAAATGCTGAAATTAATAGAACTAAGAATAGAAGTTTTTTTGGATTGTATTTGAAATGACATAGGCAATTATTTTTTAGTGTAAACATGTTCTCTCTGAGTCAAGCCATCCTTCAAAAGGGACTGACTGCAGAAAGGTCGATGGGTTATATTGTTTTGCTTTCTGCTTTTCTCAGGATTTTATCAAGATCGTTTATTTTCCTAGAAAAAAAAATACCTCTAGGCTACAAAACAGGATTGTTGAAATAAACATTATATATCTTTGTGCAGACGGACTGTTCTTTAAGCTACTCTTTAAAACGGATCTGCTCTTCAAAATACATTCATATGAATACTGTTCTAGAATATTTAAAACAACTATAACATGATGCGTGAAGTGTAATGCCATCGATAACATGACAATCATTTTAGTTGAAAACATTTTTTTAGATTTTTACAAAAAATATACAGTTATTTTATTTTTTGTATCCTTTACCACAGACAAATTGTAGTTTAGGAGGAGAATTAAATGTGATGTATACAATATTCCAGATATTCACAGTCAAAATAGAAAATGTATCAAAGTGCAGACACATTTAATAGCAGATGATGGAAAGTTTGTCATTGTCAAGTAGAAACATGGCTACTAGCGCTTGAGAACATATAACATATGTTTACATTGAATACAATTCTTACATTGTACTATATTGTTCCAATATATTAATACAACTCACAATGATCATCAGCCTAGCGAATTAGTAAACAAAACACAAACAAACTCTCATTATAAAGACTGGGTTTCGTAAACAAACATACTTACTAAATGTTACCATTATTTTTTTTGCACTACTTAAAAGGAGAAAAAGAGAACATCCCTTGTGCCTTTGTTACTATAGGTTAATGATCAAGAACAAAGACCTGTTTTGAGTACATGGTAGAGGGAATGGATTTTGTTATTAAGAAACTCCCAAAGGGTAATGTGAGTTTTAAATGTTTGGTGATTGAATTGATAGCAAGCGAAAATAGAATCTTTCATTTTCTTGACTATAGCAGCCCTGCCACAGTGTCCATATATATATCCAGATATCTACAACATGTACTACTACTACTAATAATAATTATTAACCCCTTAAGGACAATGGGCGGTCCCTAAACCCACTGAAAACCATGCATTTTGAGCCCGTACATGTATGGGCTTTGTCATTAAGGGGTTAATAACAAATATTCCATATGTCTGACTGGTATTTTACTTAAACTGCCTTAAGCTGCCTTAAACTGACAATTCTAGACTCATCTAGAATAATGTGCTTATTAAAATACTGGCAATAGTAAGGAAACTGTGAAAACAGGACCAAACAAGGGTAATTGGTTATCAGACTTCGGTTGTGTAAACATTGTACCTGAGGGCCTTTCATTGTATTGATGTTTTATCGTTCCTACATGGTCTTTTATTTTCCATAAGGGACAGTGTTTCACATCACTTTTATAGGTTTTATTAATTTAAACATGTGAAAATGCGTAAGAGAAGTTAAAATTTCACTTTGCTTATTATTAGTGTTTACTTGTTGAGCTGATGACCCATAAAACAAATACGAGTCGTATATAATAAGAGTATTAAAGCAAAAGTTTACAAAGCTGACAAGCACTTCCCAAAATTATAGCAAATGGCTACTAAAAATAAATGAAATATTGACTACTTGGAGATAAATGACGCAGATCAAAAATCCAATAAGTCTTCATTTTCAAGACTGTGATAATAGAATTTCAATTTGTCAAACACCTCATAATATGAAACACTTATAGAATATCCAAATCATACTTTAGCAACCTTTTGTCACACTGTTTGATTTTATCCATGCAATAATATGAGAATCCATGTTTTGCATACAAATTGCACAAGGGCATTAAATGACACATTAACAGCATATTTATTGAAGTGTGAAATTGAATATCAATAAAGACAATTTATTGGTCAACTCAAAAGAGAAAAATCACCTCATAAAGCAAGTAAGGCAAGGAAGTTTTGCTACCGAAAGAATGGTAGATAAATGGAACAGTCTCCCATAAGAAGTGGTAGATGCTAACACAGTGAGGTAATTTAACCCCTTTTGGACTGGGACCTTTTCATTCCCTAAGGACCAGAGTTTGTTCTTGTCATTTTTACCGTGTTTGTTAAACCATGATTTCCATATATAGGATATAAAGTTAAATAAAAGCACCCAACATTTTTGTGGGTCACATTCATACTTTATGTATAACCCTACATTACATATTTTTTTTATACTTTTGGCTTAAGGGGTTTGGGGCAATGTTCCCTCTAAGCTGTGTGCATGTGCGTGCAAACACGTTTTGCAACCAGCACACAAAGGAAATGTAATGAGTACACAAACTGAGGAAGAATCACAGACTGTCAGACTCAGAGCCAGAGGACAAAGATGTGAGCGGAAATATGTTTGTATGAACATGAAGGGGTGTGTTAAGGGAGGGTGCGAAGATGATGATGGTTGGGTATGGAGATGATGTTAGGGGCATGAAGGTGGAAGGGAATGATTGTTACGCTATTTGAGGTGATGATGTTAGAGGGTAAACATTTTTGAGGTTGGGGGCATAATGATCTTGGTAGGGGATGTAAATTGAGTTATAATGTGGGGGGGGGTATGATGATGGTCAGGGGCAGCCCCACACTTACACATACATACACATGTGCTTATTCTAATACCTTACACATACATACAGACACAGCCACTGTAACATCATACATGTACCATGCATACCTACATATGTACATATACAAACACACACACTAACACATACATGCACACATTCACCACTCCACACTTACACATACATACAAACGCACACCCATTCTATAGCCTTACACATAAATATATACACAAGTTGATCTGCATTGCGGGAACCTTCCTTATTGATTTATTTAATGGAACAACAAACTAAACAAACTCGTTCAAATTTCAAAGTGTAGAATAAAATCTTAAGTACAAAACTCCATAGATTGATGTTAAACATGACAATGCATTTTTGTTGTCTATGGGATAGAGGCTGTGCCAAAATTATCTTAAAACAATTTCAGGTTTACATTTGCACAAGCAACAAAACAATTTACACAACATAAGAGTTTTTGCGCACATATATACTGTATATGTACCCTATATGGGCAAGAGTATTGGGACATCTGACCATTACACTAACAGGGACTGTGATGACATTGCATGCTAATTACATAGACATTAATATGTAGTCGGTCTCCCCTTTGCAGCTATTGCAGCTTCCACTCTTTTGGGAAGGATTTCCACAAGATTTTGGAGTGTTATTGTGGGAATTTTTGCCCATTCATCCAGTAGCGCATTTGTGCGTTCAGGCACTGATTTTGGATGAGAAGGCCTGTCTCTCAATTTCCATTCCAGTTCATCCCAAAGGTGTTTAATGGGGTTGAGGTCAGGGCTCAGTGAACTTCTTCCACACCAAACTCATCCAACCATGTCTTTATGGGCCTTGCTAGAAGAGTAGAAACTGTTCTAGATGGAAAGATGGCACCAACATATTAATAGCTGTGTATTTAGAATGAGATATCATCAAAGACCCTGTCGGCGTAATGGTCAAGTGTCCCAATATATATATATAATCCAAATTAACCCACATAGTCTCATGGATTTAGATCCAAAAGGACACAATTTCTTCACACATAGTTATTCAGAAATCATGTGCATCATTTTGGAGAAGGGCTGAAACATTGAGTTTCTATTGTGTGAATACACACCAGCAGAAATCCTTTTACTTTAAAGATGCACCCAGATAATGATTTAAATCCTTGCAACTCTGTGCAGGGTTACTTTGAATTTTATATGTTTTTTATCTAGAGCCTAAAAAAAAAACTCAGCAAAAGGCACTACATAAATTGTTGGTTTTCTGTAACATACATATTAATAATAGCAATAATTCTATGTACTTAAATATCTCAGATATTCATTACTTACATTATAATACACATCATATTATTAAGCATACCAACGTGAGGAGTCCTTCCGGCTAGCACTAGCTCAGAATAGATACTGTCCACATCCTTATGTACAAGTAGTTTTATTCTTTTCTCAGCCACAGTAAAAATAATCACCCACAAACAATAAATAAATATAAGTCAAGACTATACTGCCCTAACCACCTTTGAATCTGGTAACGATAGTTAACACCATCTACGCAGAGATGCTACTGTCAGTATATATATTGTTTTATCTGAAAACATTTAGGCAGGTTTTGGTATCATATAAACTTTATACACATATAATATGCAGCATGTGAAGGCCAATCTTGATGTATGGATGCCACATCAGAGGGCGCAGAGGAGAAATCTTATGTATCATAACAAATTTATCATAACGCTGCATCAATATAATTGATATTTTTAACAAAGAAGCAAGACATTCACATATTTAGTTTGTAAGTGTGTGTAGCTTTGAATCAATTTCTTGCGTCACAAGATCTTTTTTCACTTTGGACAAAAATATATTCTTTCATTTATACATATATATTGATTTATTTCAGTCTTTCCCTATGACTATACAGGAAAAATAAAGCTTTTTCAAGTGACATTCCAATGACTTCTTTGCGTATAATGCATTAATGGGACGAACCATAGGAAGTGGTTTATTTCTCTACTATATAGGTTAATTGACTGCGACATTTCTCACCAATACCAGGCTGGCCTGCAGAAGAATGACAGACAAATGAAAGATATTTGTCAGATGTACTGCCTGCAGCAAGGGCTGCACTTTCAGTTTCAAATAACTCTGGCATCTGTGTATCTTCTATAGAGAAAATTAATATATCAACCTTGGGTCACATAAAAGGAGAGCGTTTTCAAAGCATTGTGTCAGTACTTATTCCAGAGTCAGCAATTGTTAGGGTTCAATAAATACTACTAGTAATGTTTAGACATGTTTAATTATAGGTTTTTTTCCAGGAGTTGAAAAGGAAATGTAAGATGTAAGTAGTAGTCTTTATTTGTTTGTCTTAATGGCCTCTATGCCTCTGCAGAATGAATAGACTTTGATATTATATGAGCATCCTTCAAAGACCAACATCTGTCAGAGCATGAAGTTGAAACGTGTGTAAGGAAATTGGGTACATGACTGGACTGTAAAATACACTCTCAGTTGGGAACACAATAATTGTGTATTCTGCTTACATTTTCTTAAATTTACTTTGAAGTCAGGCAAAGTAGTATTGTCAGTTTAAGACTAGCCATGTCTGTTTTCACTTCTTACGTGTACCTGACCAATACACTAATCTCATGCAAGCATACACAAGCAACACACGTTAGTAGTACTGAAGTCTTCAAGGTAGGAGCTTCTGTGATGCACACTATTGGGTGCTCTGCGAAGAATAGCAAGAGGCAGACCTGACTTGGCACTAAGATTGAAAAACTCAGAGATGCAGCTATACACTACCCTAGTGTGGTCCTCGCTTGACACTCAGCTGTTTAGTGGGCCTGTTGGCCTCTACACTGTTGGGATCATCAAAGTCCCTGTCCACTTATCTTGGGGCCACCTCTAACTCCCCCAGGTTGGGGTCAGGTCCGCTGCAAAAATAGTTGCAACCCGTGACTAAAAAAATAATTTAATTTTAGGGGCCATCCAGGTATGATCATTGATGTCCTTGACTTTTGGTCCAAGGGAAGGGGCCAGGCAAAAAATAATAAAAAATGGTTACCCCCCCATGCAAACTCACATTTATTATTCCAAAGCAACCTGTGGGTAAATGAATCGTCAAATTACTTGGGTTACCAATAAATAATCTGCTAGCTGGTCTAGCCTTTAGTCTAACTTGTGTGATTTTGCTTCTGCAAACACGCATTTCCTGCCCACTCACAATTTAGTGAATAGCACTTCCCATATCTATCATCCCTTTGCAGCTTTGGCCAGAATGTACCTTGTTTTTTTATGGTTAAATATCTTATACACTTTGTTTTCTCTTCCCGATTAGGTATTTCTATGAGTCATTGCTTGCTGCTTGTAAAATGTGTTTTCTTGCGCTACAACATACCCTACCTGTAGGAACTTTAAGTGCTTCTGAAAAGACCAACCACTTCAATTAAGAATTCAAGTAAAAAACAATACTTAAAACTGTATATTCATTCTAATTAGTCTATAAGTTCTCACAAGTAGAGACCTCAGCGCCTTCTACTAAAATGAATTGAATTTCATTTTGTATAACCCTACTGTGAATGAAATATAGTTTCTATTAGCTTTAAATAGTAGATGCTGTACTGCAATGTACAGTATATAATAACATTTCATAAAGATGGGTAAGTTGTATAAGAACAAAACAGTTTTCATTCAAGCATATCTCATTATTATCATTGCATTTATAAAAATGTGTAGGTAGACAGAGCTATTGTGTAGAACAGTATATAAAGAAACTCATATTTTACAGTATATTTTTCGTCAGAGGAAGCAATTCAGAAATATGGGCCTTTTACATGTGGCAGTACACACATGTAGATTGCACACACAGATTAAGTACCCAACAGGGTACTGTACCCAACAGATCACAGTTAAAGAAGACACAATAAGAGGTTAAATTCTATTTGTATGCTAAAAAAGGTAGAAAATATAAGTGCTTACATGAATGGTACACTTTTTGCCCTCCCAGGCAAAAATCCTGGCAGAGAGTGATGGGAGCTGTAATCCAAATCATGAGCTCATATTTTATGTGGAAAATATAAAATAGATTTTTTTTTTGTTGGTTTGTATGCTTCAATTGTAGTTTTTCTCATAAAGAGAGTTTTCTTACAGTGGGAAGAACATGTGACGTCAAAATTTCTTATCCCTTCATTTACATGTGCTGTTATTCCTACTTTTTATTTAGAAAAAAACACATTGTTACCAGTAGTTAGCAGTCATACTGGTAACTGCTCCATTCACCAATTGCCTTTGTCTCAGACCCATCGTCTCTGCACCACAGAAGGAGCCTCCGCATTTAAAAGTAACAAAAGTCTTGTGTGTACCTTTAAGTATGCAAGACTTAAACCGTGACGGAAAATAAAGGCTAACCGCACCTCCTTCCGGCTGCTGCGGAAGTTGCCTACGAATTGCGTCTACATACTGGGGACTCAGAAGCACCGGTTAGTTTTTTGGGGGGTGTTAAATGGGGGGCATAAGGCATTTCTGTAGTGCTCTATGAAATGCCTTTTAACCCCCTTAATGCCACTCTGCCTCCAGAAATGCCTTTTAACCCTCTATACGCCACTCTACCTCCTGAAATGCCTTATACCTCCCTATTTGCCGCTCTGCCCCATAATATGCCTTTTAACCCCCTAAATGCCAGAGTGGCATATAGGGGTATAAGGCATATCTGGAGGCAGAGTGGTACATAGGGGGTAAAAAGGCATATCATGGGGCACAGTGGCATATACAGGGTTAAAAGGCATATCATGGGGCCCAGTGGCATTTAGAGGGTTAAAGGCTATCATGGGGCCCAGTGGGCATATAGGGGTTTAAGGCATTTATGGGCAGAGTGACAAGCCTTGGGGCAAATGTGCATAACTGGGGGGCAGGTTGGAAAATAAAAGGAATTATAAACAAAATATTTTTCTCAATCATAGCTTTTATTAGAAAAAATTGTTTACATAGTTTACGTTTATTAACATTTACTGGTAAAACTTTTAGGGGGGTCTTATATTCAGGCTTTTTCTTTTTTTTCCTAAATTAATATTCAGATTTTGGGGGGTCGTCTTATAATTGAGCAAATACGGTAACATATTTTACTTGTGCTTCTTGAACAAAGCAGCAAGAAATGGGTAAAATGTAGAGCATGGGAAAAAAACCCTCAAAAAAACCCCTCTGCTCTTCATAATCAAGTGATAATGATAATGTATTAAAGCATAATTTTGACATTTTAGTAAACCACTGCTCTTATTGCAAATTACAGCAATTAGCTTACTTTTTTGTATAATAACATCCCTTGATATCCAAGCCTTCTAGCTAGATAATAATGTCAATATTAATGAAGTCGATGTTTACATTGATGCAAAAATGTAACCAGCTGTAGGGCTCTCAACGTTGTGATATATTTAAGTTCTCAAAGGAGAATATGACCTTTATCTGTCTCAAAAACAAATGTTGGAAGTCAGAGGAGCCCTCGATAGGCACTATAAATACACTATTCTGGTCAAGACATTCAGTGTTCCTTCAAAGGGATGATTGCTATGCCGTGATCAGGTTGTAAGAGCAAATTGCTTATAATGATAGTCAATTTTCATGACACCTCAATGGATAAAATAAGAAAGTATACACAATTCATTTCCCCATTCCAGATCATAATGGCTGGACATGTGCATTATTGGTTTCCTACAATTATTGAATAACATAAAATATAAAAAAATAGGACAGCAGGCTAACAGCTACATATATATATATATATATATATTATATATATTTGTATATGATTTGTGTAGAGCACAAGTCCATGCTTGGTGAAGTATTGTGAAGTATTGTGTTAATGAACAGATGTTCTAAGATTCATGTTTATCTTTATTAAATGTCTAGATACTTTTGGTGAATATGATTCTCTACAGCAATAATCCCCAAGTGGTAGGCTGCAAATTAGAGGCTCTAGTCCATTAAGGAAAATAAATCTATGATTTAATTAAGATCCATAACATTGACAAGCTCACACAGCATAGTCTCTAGTGGCAGGTTTATACAAAATACCACTCAATATAGTGATACATAGCAGACCACCTTACATATTTCGTGATATGTCCACTGACTCATAGTCTGCAGAAATATACTTAATTTGGGTGAGTATATTGACCAGCTTGTGTAATGCTGCAGCATATTTCCAACAAGAGATCTGCACAAGGCAGGTTGCTGCACTGATCAAATAGCCCAATAGCATTAAATAAACCTTGGTTTGCATCCTTACTTTGTGCCATCTTTACCATAAGTTTTCAATTGATACCATATATACAGTATATATAATATAGATTGATAGATAGATAGATAGATAGATAGATAGATAGATAGATAGATAGATAGATAGTGATTCCACCACTGGGTATGAAGGCTATATTAAAAAATAGAGAAACTCTAAAAGTAAAAAGAAAATAAATTATTAGTCTTTTACTGTCTTTTACAAAAAATAAACCCAAACATTGTACCCATGTACATTTTTTCTCTCTTCGTTTAACATTAAAACATTCTTACACCACCCCCAATGACCTCTACTACATACCAAACCAACTGAACATTAAAATCTGCAGAAACATACCAGAACACAAAAGAAAATAATGTAAAAATAAGAAAACATGCATACAAATGGGGTGATCAACTATCGCAGCACAAACCTAAGATTTCAGGTACTACCTCTCACAATGTAGTTTACACATACTGGGAATTTAGGTAATTGTATTAAAATTGTTAATCCACTGATTTATTCATTAGTTAAGTGCTGCTAGTGTAGGACAAACCTGAAAACCTATCTTCTAGAGTGTTACTATAGCAACTACAGGCAAGATCAGTTAATGTAACAGGGCTATATGAAATGCAAGCTGTATATTTAGAAATCCCAGTATACCTCTGCATCACAGTTTATTTGCTAGAAAAGTACCACCGTTTTAACTATTTAGACCTATAAATGCATGTGATACTGTCCTAGATAAATACATAAATCTGCCCATTTTTGGAGGGTATGTGGACTGGGAGGGAGGCTTGCAGCAATGCTGCTCCCATGACCCGCAGTTTCTCTGTGGTGACCCAGAGACCCGGAGGAGCGGGGCTTTCACCGGAGTCCCAAGGTGAAACCAAAAGAGTTCTCCCAGCATTACTGTGAGATATAGAGGGTAAAGTAAAAATATTAAAAATATTGTAAAAATTTCCACCTTCCCATAACCATGAATGCCACTGGTTGGGGGGGGGGGGGTTTTTTGGTTTTGGTCCTTCCAATCAGTCCTTCTCAGAATTATTATTGTTAAAATGCCCATTATTAGTCAATATATTGATAAATAACAACGAATCATCACATCCTAATTGTGGTAGGGACTATTAGAATGGTTTCTAATCGATACCAGTAGAGAGTAAAGTTGTTATTTACCATTCATAAGTAAAATATGTTTAAAAAAACTACAGCATATGAATGTCTGATCGCATTTGCATGCAGCTAATTCATGTCTCAGATTTTACATATAATATATACTGTAGCTGTGCTTCTGTTATAGGGAGTTTGAGTAATGGGATGTTAATGGACACTCATTGGATCATTTACATGTCATTATCCAAGACAACACCAGACGGAATACTGATCTAAATTACCTAAGGACTGTTTGCTTAAATAGAATTACCATGTGTGGGGAAAAATCATTAAAAAATATCAAAATCAGCTTATTGCTTATTCAGAAGCATAAGAGATAATTTGTTTAAATCATTCACTCTTTTCATGTAAGTAAAATCCATTGTATTTTACATTGTTTAATGAGATCTTACCGATTTGGATTTTCAGGTACGTTCCAACACTTTGGTTACATATATTTTCACCCTATGTTTTGCATTTTAGTGCACTTATTAAGCAAGCACTGTCCTCATTGCAACTTCTGTTCACATTCTAATTAAAGCTTCTCTAGTAAGTAAAAAGAAGAGACAGTCTACTTTTGCTTGGACACCAAAGTATCTTTGATAGAATGTGTGGTAGAATGAATGCAGGGGCCTGTGCATTAGCATGCGTGCATTTGTGTAAGTGTGTTTTAGAGGGAGCATGTGGTTGCATGAATGTGTAAGTGTCTAAGCATGTTTGTAGGCGTCCGTGTGTGTAGGCGTCCGTGTGTTAGCATGAGTGCGTTATTGTGAAAGTGTGTGTAAATATGTGTGCTGGTGTGTATCTTAGGTCAAAGGCCTTTACCTGCCCCCGCCGCAGGACAGAAAGTGCCAGCTCTTCCCTGACAATTTAAATTGATGGAAGTTTTTAAAAAAGTAATAGCAATCATTTAAGTAAATATTTTTGATGCTACAAAGGCAGGTTAGCAAGTATTTTACAATGTTTTTACATTGTATTGTACCTGATAAACCATTAAGTGTTAGGTGGAATAGTTTTTTTTTAATCTGTATCAGAAAAACCCTGAATGATTAATGCAGCTGGTCGTGAGTCTTGAAGTTGGTTTGTTGCTCCTCCACCTCTATTTTAATTTACTATACGTCAGTAAGAAAAGCACTTTCATGTAAAATGCTAAGCTAAATCTTTTACGGCATTCAATCACAGCAAAAAGAAGAAAAATAGACAGGATTAAACATAAAAATAAAAATCCAAACAGCGAATGAGAAATGACCCACAAGTAAAGAACAAGAGAAATCAGAATATAATATGAAAGGAGGACAAGGTAGTTTAATCAGGAATCAATGTTTCATACTTCCGTATCAGATCAATCACTCTATTCTTCCCCTGCAAATTGTGCTATAACTCTGTTGCATGAAACAACAACTATATTTCAAAAAATGTGAAATGCCTATTTGTATTTGTGACAGGGTGCATTCTCATTGAAAATTGTATTTGAGCTACAGACACTTGCTGTGCTTAAATAGAATATTTAATGCAATAAAGGTTATTTCATGTAATTGGGCCTATACTCCTTGCTTCTTAGACTTGATTCAAATGCATGGTTCAACCAAGCTTGCATTAGAAGGGGAGAAGTGTGATCCAAAGCTGAACTGGCTAAATCCTCCTTTTTCCACCTTTGGGTCCTCACACATGTCCCGTATCCAGTAGGTGAGTCCAGATTTTGCCAACAAAGCCCCCTGATGGATACAGGATTTCAATATTGATACAGAAGAATAACTTTGTCATGACTTCATTCAATTATTAAAGCTACCTATAGCCAGTGTTTTTCAGTGTATATATTTCAGTACAAATTTGGTTTAAAAGTAAAGGATCTTCAACCTCAGGGAGCTTTGATCTGGGGCAAAATATGTCAAAACAGAATAACAATCACTCTCCATTTCAGAATTATATTCCTTTCTTTACAAGACGTATGAGAACCAAAGGGAAGCAGTGACTAAACAAAAACAGAAGAATACGTTTATGGGAAGAACTGATAACTGAACTTGACAGTTCTATGCACAACAGAGTATTATACTCTCACAGGTTGTGGGGGTTGTTTTATTACTAGTGGTACCAACCATTGTATTTGCAAATATCTTTTCAGGCAAGAAAAATATTCCTTGTTTATCCGATTAAATTAAAAAATTTGTATTATCTCTGTATTGAGACAAACTTGGGGTTAAACTTTTTTTTTACTGTTACCAGTTACTAGGATACAGTAATAGTGTGAAGTTATTATTATTTGAATAAATAGAGATACAAATATATAAGCTAGTTACAAAACAAAAAAGCATTACTACTGAAACATTGCCTAAATTAGGAAAAATAAGAAAAATATGCATTCAGGCATTTCGTTCAAACTATTTTAAAGGTGAGGTATGGGCCACTATTAGCTGTCCAGCTACAGTGAATTAAATTTAGTTAACCAACTGAGCAAGCAAGGATTTTTTTGGTGCCCCAGGTGGATGTGGCTATACTACTAACTCTTCCCCTTAACAAACATAAAACTTCTAACTACACCCGTTTTCCATGGCAACCACTCCACCTCTTCATACTCCCCGACTTCACCAAGCAACATGTCACCAACTTCCCACAGTGCCATCTCTGTGCCCAAACAACTTGTCAGTGCCATTTAATCTCTGTCAACAGTAAACTCTTTGTGAGCGACATTTTCCGATTCAGAAATTATACCAAAGCATTACTAGCTGTATACATTCAATATGTATACATACAATACAGTTAAATAATAAATGATCGCGACAAAGCCAACTTGATATGGCAGACCAGATATTTGCTTACAATTTAAACAAAATTAATCTAATAAAATAAGTTGTCTTACTACAACTGTAGTAAGAAAAAAATGTTTCTTTAAATTCCTCAGACACCAATGACAACATAATTAAAGTAAAACTATTATGAAAGGATATAGGACATGCCTTTTTTCAGTATCTATATTCCCCATATAGAATTCTCGGCACATCCACATTGCCTAAAATATCAGAAGTTGGGCATCCCAATATGTGTCACGCATATACTGCTGCCATTTTTGCTGCTTGTGCAGGCATTAAAATTAATAGCGGCATACATTTTGTATATTGGCAGTTGTCCTTTTGAGCATGATTTTTAAATCTCCTAATACACAAAGTCTGAGCCCAACCCTTGTAGCTGTTCAAATATACAAATTAATAGTTACTTGGTTAAATGTATGTTTAGCCACAGTTGCCCTTTCAAAATACAAGCACAAGCTCTTCACCCCTCGCATCAGCCTTTATGCAGCCCTGATATAGACCATAAGCTGGTAATAAAACATGTTTATACAGAACCTATCTCAGGGTTATCCAAGCCTGCCCCAAAAATACTGTTTCACTAGCAGTAACTTTTGAATGTGTCATCACCTATAAACAGGGTGTCTGTGAGGTATTCAAAAGAAAAGTTACGCTTCTCTTACATGCATACAGGGGTGTAAAAATTATGGTCGCAAGGGTCACAACTGTGACAGAGCTTGGCATTATAGGGGGCCTGGGGGACCCCTGCTATAAGTCTGGATTAATTAGATATCACATCCACTTCCTGCATACCACAAGCAGGCTATTTGGGGGCAAATATGGCACAGACAGCCTGTTTGGGGCACTGACAAGATGCTTGGGATAAAGATGGCACAGACAAGCTGGTTTTGGACAAAAATGGCACAGACAAATGGCTTGGGAGCACTCACAAGCTGTTTGGGGCCAAGATGGCATAGACAAGCTGCTTGGGGACAAAGATGGCACAGACAGATACCTGGGCTCACATGGTAGGAAGTAAGGATTGTAAGTAATAGCAGGTATCAAATTCACACATAACTATGTGTAAACAAAATATATATAATATAATGTATATATTTATTTTTTCTGCCTTTAGTCATTCTCTGCATTACCTTCCTTTGAGTTACCCCCTCAACAACAGAGAGGGATATTGAATATTTAATATTGAATGTTTAATTGTAGTAGCAGGGCCTTAATCAACAACATAAGGCAAAGTTTAAAATACCTCTACAAATTTAATACATTTCACTTTTTGATGATATACAGTTTTGATTACATGACACTCCTGATTACAAGATAAACATCATGTTATCCATTATAGTAGGCTTCTGCTTATCAAGATTATTCTTAACATACAATAGTTGCACTGGTAAAATAAAAAATAAAATAAAAAATATATATCTTTTTGGTCTCATGCGTGTGGTTACTTTTGGTGGTTTTATACATACCCCACAGGTACAGAAGCAGAAAATAGGCAACAATGTTTGATTTTTGCAGTTCACAGACACTTACAAAAACACAAAAATATACTTATTTACCTTATTGACATAAGCTCTTACCTTCCTGATTCAAATGTAAACCATGTTGAATCCCTGCCGTACCTCCTTAACGAACTAAGAGGCCACATTACAAGCTTCACTTTTGCATTGTGAATGTCCCATAGATAGATGTTTTCATGTGTGATTTGCATTGTACATTCCCCATAGATGTCTAAATTTGGCGTTGGCATAAGATATACATTGAATCGCTCTAGAAAAAGCAGAGAAAAATGGGTCAAATTCAAATTAAGGTTAATTTGTCTTATTTGTTCATTATTGCTGAAAACTCAGGAAATGATTCACAAAACAAAGCTTCTTTCTTTTCTTTCTTAAAAGAAGATACTTTATTTGAATACACATACATCATAGGTAACTAAACACATTATTTCAGCTTGCACTATTGATTACTATTGTATTTTTCCTGAAATCCCATGTAAGAAATGACAACAGAAATGTAGAATTAGTTTCAAATTGTTACACTTACCAAGTTAGTTTCAACTAAATTAAATAATTGCTTTGTGTAACAAGATTGCGTTTCTACACATTACAATACAAGAAAAGGCATGGGAAAGTATACAATGATTGAAAGAGGTAATTCATTATTTTGTATAGAAGACATTTTCCTCTTCTAAATATATGTGGCATGTTGTGAAAGATCTTCGTGTCCCAGGAGCAGAAACAAGACAGGCCCTCAAAGACTGAAGTAAAAGTTAATATTTTGGGATTCTCAGCAAACATTTAGCTCCGGTGCTGTGCAGCCAATAAACAGGCCCCTAACTGCTGTTGAACTAAAACTCCAATAATTCTCACCCATCACATGTACAAAGAATTTTGTTTCCTGCCCCTCCAGTTTAGATGAAATTCGGAGGGCTTTTTCTATTCAGAAAATTACATTTGTTGTCATTAACTCTCATTCATCGCTGTGCGTCCTACCGGGGCAGCCTCTCTCCTATTCCCCCAAGAGGTAGGAAGACATGGTGAGAGAGTGTGAGTGATAGAGAGTGAATAAAAAAAAATTTGCAAACAAAAAAATCTGAGCTTTCTGGTTACTTTTTATTTGCTTCATTTAGGGTCCCTCATCTTTTTCAGGCATTTGAACAAATTAATGAAATTGGCAAATTTGTACGAATCTAAACGCACACAATTCTGTTTTATACCTTACTGAATGGTGTGGGTGCTGGCACATGTAGCATTCCAATATGGCTGCCTTGCACATTTACACAGACTGCCTTTTGTTTAATCCAATAATGCCGTACACGTTACAACACATACAGCATTCTGTGAAATAGCAGAGAGGATTGTGGGAGTGCTTGTGTGAGGGATTTCAAATTTCAAATATATTTTTACCTTTACATTTTCTAGCCAACTGACTAGCACAATGTATTGGTGAAAAGTCACCCCTACGAAACAATACATTTTTTCAATGACAGATGCACACTAAACAATATATCAAGGGATCCGACTTTCATTTTTATTTTTTTTAAATATACTACAGCCTCCCCTACATGTGATCACGAAGAGAAGACCCTCACAGTGATAAAATAAAAATATAATATTTATTTAGCACAGAAATGTAGAAGGAAAAATGTTACTAAGCCCAACCAAGAGTTTTCAGTTTTGTTATGTTTTATAGCCAAATGTTTTTCAAAAGTCCAGTAAACTAAAAGAACGTTAGTGGATCTCACTATCATTATTTTCATTGGCAGACTTAATACTGGAGCGCTAAGCAAACTACATAATAGAATTCTCTGCTATTTTTACATCAGCTTAACAGGCTTTTAGCTTATAAATATATCACTTAACTATTTCACAGGTTTTTATTTAGTACCCTACATACTGTACATTTGTTTTGCCATTTTAACCATATGTTGATTTAATCAAGATTTCTGGTTTAAGGCTGGGTGTAGTTTTTACAGTAGTGCTAGGACAACGGGATGTCAGGACTTTTTTCTATTTTTATTATTTATGTTTATTTATTCCTCTGATATCACTACAATATGTACTGATTGTACTGATATGAGTACAATATGGATAGAGATCCCTTTAGGGATCACAAATGTTCATCTCATTTGAGTTTTGCCCCTATATGTCTGATGCAGTAGCTGAATGGTATATAAATTAGATACATACACTACAGTAATACACTACAGCTTCTCAAATTCACCTCACACCAGTAAATGTTCTGCACTAAAATAAATAATTATTACTTTATTAATTAACTTGCAGTATTGTATATGAGCAATGAGCATCATTCTCTGCCTCTGTTACGCTTACTGTCACTGTGTTTCACTCCACCTCTCATCAGTCTGTAACTGCTTCTATTGACATGTTAAAATGGTGTCAGCACACTTGTATAACTAATGCTTGTCACTTCCATTGTAAATGATGATTGGCCAAAGTAAAAAATTAATAAAAAACTTCCACAGGTTGATGGACCAATCTATCAGCCATAACCATTAACGAAAACACTTCTTGGGTTTTTTTGGCTACTTTTATCCGTCAGTGATATGTACCCTCTTATACACAGTCCCTCCCACTTTACCTCATCAATGAGCCGCAAAAAGACCTGTAATGATGCCAAAATGGCTTGTAATTGTGGAGGCTATAGGTGGCAACAACATTTTGGCAAATTTGGCAGTTTTGGGGGTGTTCGCCCTTTTTTTGGGAAGTTCATATGAGTTCACAAAAGAGGCAAGTTTGGGTAAAAAAAAAACAAGTTTGTAGAAATCCGAATGCACTAATATCCAATATTTATTTTAGCTATGTAACATCAATTTAGAACAATATAACATAGAAAAAGTTTCTGCAAAACATGAAAATAGCTGTTTGTTCACCGCGTTTGTCTCCTCTAACAAAATAAGGTAATTGCAGAATTAAGGTCGCAGCGGGTTAGCTAAATCTTTTTTTGCTTCTTTCTGCACATATATAAATGAGCTGAAAGTAATAGCTAGCTTTGCTCATACGAGCATAACATATATTTGAGTTGAGTGCCTTTCTGATGCGAAATGAATGAAGCAATTTATTTTGAAGGAACAATACACAATATCATTATGTTTTATTAACTAAATTTTGAATTGTCCTTTTGCCAGCTGTGCATTCAGTTTTTGTCTATATACTTATTTTGAATAAGTTTGTTTCACATTTGCTTGGATACATGAATTTAAATAACAGGTTTATAACGGGCATGTGTGACATTTCCATTCCTTTAAGAGAGACCCCGTAATATTTTAGTGGACTATAAAGAGGGCTCTTGGGTCTGTTGACTAAGAAGCCAAAGGTTATTTTGATTATTCAGACATTACATTACACTTATTTATAGAGTACCAGCAGATTCTGTAGCACTATTGCAACAAGATGACAAAACTAACAATAAAACCTGATCTTGCAATTTTACAATCTGTTAGCATTTTGAGGGAAAACTTAATGGAATGAGAGGGACTGCTTGGATTAGGATGATTTTATCGTAGCAAAGGTATTGTGGAGACATTGAACATGAGAATGATGTTTGGTTTCCTCTGGGGGGAGGTGAAGGGAATTAGGTGAGATGATATGCTTCTTTGAATAGGTGGGCTTTAAATAAACATTTAAGCTTAGGAGTTAGTAGAAAAGAGTTTAATAAAACAGGATATCTGTACAACACTAATAAAATCCTGGATAAGTGGAGTGGAGTGAGTGGAGTGAAAAAGCAGTAATGGTAGAAGACAAACACAAGTTGCAGAAAGAGTGAAGAGGGGTAATAGAAGAATATTTGGCCATAACAGCAGAGGTATAGGGGTGCAATGTGGTTAAGGAGTTTGTAGATCAGGAGTTTAAGCTTAATTCTGGAGAGAATGGGGAGCCAATAAAGGGACTGGCTTAATGAGTCAGCAGATAAAGTGTGATGGGATATAAAAATAGGCCTGTGTATCCAGATTCCTATGAACCTTTTTTTCTGTAAGAAGCTCCAAAAATGAGGAGGATCCCCAACTTACCTACCCCATCCACTGCTTTGCTGTCCAAACTGCTTATCTTAAAGGGGGAGTGCTGCCCTAAGTCAGCAAAGTGCCAGGCTACGGGCTCCAGGTAAGATATCCACATTCCAGCTATAGATGGGTGTATGATTCCTATATCACACTAGGCGACATAGATCGGAGTCAGTCGTACTGACTCCAAAGAATATTCTTGTTAACCCTACAAGGGTGAGTTCTTATTTTACGCTCCACTCACTGATGGTGTGTCGCACCACCATTACCTTTCTTTATACTATTTTTATTGTGGGATTCCCATAGAGTGTTGTAGCGTGTGTATGCTTTTACCTATTGTTTTTACATTTGTAGGTATAGAAAATTGCTAACATGCTATATATTTTATATAATTTTACAGCTTATTAGGACACTGATCTGGTTTAAATATTTTCCCCAGAGAAAATCCCAAATAAATGTTAAATAAAGTGATTACAGGAAATAGAATTCAGGAATGAAGGAGAGACGGGCCTAGGATGGGAAATGTCATTTAAGCACTTAATGTGTTTTGAGAAGATCATACATTTAAAATGTTTATGGTGTTATGCCATTCTAATACTAGAGAGGTTAAATGTAATTTCACTAACCATTTTCTCATCAGTTGTTTTGCAAGTGATAAAGTCTGATAGGTTTACTTTTTTTCCAAAAAAAGTGAAGCAGTCTAGAGCTGAAAGGGTTAATGGAGCTAGTAATGTTCTTACTACTTTTGTGATTTGTAATTATGTATTTTGTAATGATCTGTATCAGAGTATTGATTGCAGCACAGTAGGGCCAATGACTTGCCAGATATGTCACGAAAAAATGGTCAGTTGACGACCAATGACGTGTCATGGCATTAGATGAGTCTAAAAAGCTTTTTTTGCTCAAACAGTATTTGACTGGGTTCACAGATGTCCAAACATGATAGGACAGGATGACAAGTTGAAAACTGCACACCCCCAAAATCTGGCCCAATAGCCCTTAAACAACGCAAAACATATGAACAGCGATGTATTAGTTATCAGGAGATGTCGCTGAACATATGTCCGGAGCTGTAAGTTCATACCTAAAGTAAAATGTGTGTGTGGGTAGTACACTGGTAGTACACTATGGGTAGTACACTGGCAGTACAATAAATACACCTGGTTGTCTAATTTTCAACAGGATATGCTTTGATCGGGGGAAAATTGAAAATTGTCCAACTTCCAACCAAATATGTCCCAAATAGGACAAAATAGTTTTTGGAAACTAGACATCTCATGGTATTTCAGCTCTTTTGATTCACTAATTCTACCACCTGCCTTTGTGGAAGTAGTTTCTTTAGTGCCCCCCCCCACATTGTTCTTTGGCTGTCACACATACAGGAGCTATAAATCCATACCTAAACAACATCCTTATATGTGTTCGGCAACATCCTAAACACAGTACTAGCACGCATGCATAGGTTTGTTGAGTTGTTCGCAGGCTAAAAGGCCACATTTCCAAGGTGCACATTTTTATTTTTGAATTTTGACATTTGGTCAGTCTGTTTCCATGTCTTTTTTGAGATATCAATTTAACTCATCAAACTACATATTTGTTGAAATCTAGACACCTCATGGATATTTCAAATGCTATTATTTAATACCTTAATCACTTGTAGTATACTTTGGGACTAGGCTGTTTTTTGCAGTGTTGCGGTTTAGTTGTAATTTTCTTCTTTCTTATTTAGTGCACCAACACACATTAAATACCGCGTTTCCCCGAGAATAAAACATACCCATAAAATAAGCCGTAGCAGGATTTCTAAGCATTTGCTAAATATAAGCCATACCCCGTGGCATAGCGTGGCTATGCAGTGAGGCATAGACGGAGGTGACATAGAAAGTGAAAGTAAAAGTCTCCTCAGTGAAGTGAGGAGCAGGGGGAAGAAGTAAAGCTGTGGCTGACATTTTACTCAGCACTGTGGGTTTCTCTCCCCCAGAACCAACCAGCAACAGTCTGTGGGTCTCTCTCACCCCCCACAAACACCAGTAAAGCTGCTGCTCCCCAGCACTGACCAGGGGATAGTGGAAAAGCTTCAGCAAGCAGTCTGCTACAGAGCCATGAGAGATCATCCCAGCTCCACTGTGCAGATTGGACCCAGTTCTCACTGGATCCCTGA
Source organism: Spea multiplicata (assembly GCA_009364415.1). NCBI lineage: Eukaryota > Metazoa > Chordata > Amphibia > Anura > Pelobatidae > Spea > Spea multiplicata. The sequence continues at coordinate 63,792 of VKOC01019672.1, read as the reverse complement.
TAAATAAGCCAACCCTTACACATCAGCTTTGCTGGCCTATCTCTGCTTTTTCTGAGTGTCTGTACCCCCAGACAAGATGAGTATATTTGAATAAATGTAGATTGCTGTACCATAAAAATAAGACATCCCCTGAAAATAAGCCATAGTGTGTCTTCTTGAGGAAAAATAAATATAAGACAGTGTCTTATTTTCGGGGAAACACGGTATTAGATTTTCTTTCACGACAAGCAGGGCTTTCTTTAGATACCATTATTTTTATTATATCTAATTTACTATAAAAAATATAAAATATGGTGTTTCTTTTTTTAAAGAAGAACTTTTTCTCACTTATTTGAAAAATATTTTGCTCATCTGCAAAAATGAGTGAAAAAAACTGCTAAATAGATTCTAATGTTTGGCTTGAGTTTTTATGTTTTGCTTGCTTTTATTTGCATATTATAGGGTGATAAAACTTTTTTGTTCAATTATGATCATACTGTCCCCATCTCCTATTTGGGAGATCTTTGATGCCAGCCACTTCAATTTACCCCATTCAACTCCAGGTTATTTCAAATGCTAATATTGTAGTAATTGGGTTTTTTTTAAAAAAAAAAATTAAAAACCACATTTTACTTCAGTTATGAATTTACAGCTCCTGGCATATGCCACTGTCAAACAGCAACATCTCCTGAGCACAGTGATTTTGACATGTTGAAAATTCTTGCCCATGTCCAATTTGGGACATCATTGAAGCCAACCAATTCAATTTACCCCATCAAATCATATATTTTTGAAAACATATCAAATGCTGGTATTTTAACTCTTTCAATAGACACATTTTACAGAGACAAAGATTTGTATGATGGCCCCATACAAAACTAGGTTATGAACCTATAAACAACAAAAATGAAAAAGGGCAAGGGGGGCATGCTGTAAATTTACAGTAATCCACCAACAAGACTTTTAGTACTCAAATGGTTAACAAGCATTAAGATTATCACAAGGTTAAAGTTGATTTGACAGGTACAGAATTGGTTTACCCAAGGGAAACAATTAGCTTTAAATAAGGCTGGGACCAAAGAAGTAAAATATAACATTCTGACATGTATTGCATGCCGTATTCTCCACATCATTTTGAATATAACATATATTAGGACATTTGTGCATTGAATAAACTAAATAAATAACCATGAAGTGCCAAGAGTCTCTCTACTTTCAGCAGCAAATCCTGCATACAAAATAGTTTTAGAAATATGGCCCAGGTCAGGCTATCCTTCAGGCTTTACTTACACTCTTGGGGTAGCCTAAAATATCAATTTTTAAATCTCTAATCATGGCTTTTACAACATATGACAACCTTTTCCATCAGACAACACTGGAATGAAATTTGTATGCACAACCCCATCAATATATAAAACCTGATACCCAGGCAAGACAGTACAGACAATATATTTTTTTATTTAAAATGTGCCTACATCTCACATCACCGTGACTATTTTTTTTTTCTTTTGCAGACACATTTCATTAACCAATAAGCTCAGCAGCCCCTGGTTTGAATATTTGATGTATGTATGACAAGATGAAACCATTCATTTGAAAGAGTAGCATCTGCTGTGGCTGTGTTCAGAGCATTTTTTTACAGAAATCTTCCTCGCAAATTCTGTTTGCCAAAATAAAAGACAGGGATATGCGTCACAAAATGTATATGTATCAGACTATGCACACACAGCCAATAACATGCTCTCTTGATGTAACTCTTGGAAAGCCAGATAATAAGCAATGCACTTCAGACATGAATCATTTTTCATATGAAAACTTCAGCTACAATTTATTTATAAGCAGGTGATTGGCAAATTGCACAATTACACTTCTCAGTGTCAGAAACAAAAATAAGGAGTTAATTACATTTTGCCATCTTTTGCTAAATTAAACAAAAAATACACATCATGATTATACAACCTAAAAACGTTCTACTTGAAAGAAAGTTTTATTTTTTTTCTTTCAAAATTATTTAACAAAATCACCTCCTGGCACAAGACAAAGAAACATTGATGGATAGAATATGCTCCTTTATGATATGCCTCTGTCATTAAGCACATGTCTAGTAAGACACATTTTTCCATGGCTCATGAATTTTTATTGTTTTAGAAGCAAAAGTAGTTTGTTACCATAGGATTTTGTTTTACTAGTCATAGCTTTTAACTGAGCTTCAGTTCTGAGTTTTATTTACAAATAAAGTCTAAATAGTAGATTACTGAATGTTTATCCGAAACACAGTTACAAAACACAGTATCAAGCTGCATGTACATATTTAGCATTAATTAAGACACCCGTGTAATAGGGTACACAATACCAATACAAACCATGTATTTTCAAATCTAAAGTTACAGTTTTGGTGTATTTCAGGTTGTATATTGGCTTAACAATTGGTTGTTAAAATTACATGCTACACTGATATTCAATTTTTTAAAATATTTATTAATGCAAAGACATTGTGTAGGTGTTCATGAATGTGTTAATTTATTCCACAATGCACAGATAATCCAATATTCCACAAAGTATTATATTTTATTATGATATGTTGCATCTAGCATTATACCTGATATAGAACTCCACAATGATTTCCACCAAAGGTTGCCAGAGTGTCCATTTAAAATTGGACACTTATGAATTCTTCATGAATACCTGAGGCCTGCCAGCATGTAGATTTCATACGCCGACATAATTATCTGAATTCAGCATATGATTTCTACCTATTGTCAGACTACATACTACCTAGGAACACTTATGAAAGACTGGACTGCAGCATATTTGGAATGGTTCAATTTTAATTTCCTAATGTGAAATTTAGAAATTGTTTGCCGTTCAACTACATGTCTAAAAACAAAGCTTGCAATCATGGAGGATTGTGACCTCTGAAAAGTTACACACAAATCACTAAGAAACAACTTCAGCTACATCCTTAATTGGCTTTGTAGATTATACGTAAAGTCAATAAAAGCTATGTTTAGAAATCCTTAGACAAGTCTAATTAAATGTAACACCCTATACAAAAGTAAAATAAATACCCACTACATGTTCAAATGAATTTAAAGACACATGCAACTTAACCATTTCAATGGCATGCACATTTCGGTAAATATATCCTGGCATTGAAAATGCTTAAATTTAAAATGTATTTTACTGGATAACTATATAACTAACTATTATAGTTTCACTAAATTTCAAGGTTTTCTGACAGAAAAGTATCATTGCCCCTTTAAAATAACCACATCAATACTATTTATTTGACTATGTGATACAAATGCGTCTTGGCAGAAGAAGTAGGTTTTCGCCAATTAAGCTTGAAGTCCAGGCAAATACATTTCAAGCTCAATAGCAGTTCAAATACAAGAAAAGTACACCAATGTCAAAGTATCTTCACAATACAATAATATGCAAATAGTATGTAAAGAAGTCCAGAACACTTACAGGAATAATTGCACATGGATGTGCAAAAAAAAAAACCCACTGTAAGGACAATCCCCTTTACATGCTTCAATCAGTAGTCCTTCAAAAAAGTTTATTAATCAATAAATTAATAGGTATGATTAAGTTAATAAAGATGTGCAAAACTGCTAGAATAATGTCCTCTAATGTCCTCAATGAGTTTCGCCCCACACAAGCTTCATCAAGAGGAAAAAGGTGCTGTAGTTATTCAATGCCTGTGTCACTGATATCCTGTTTCCATTGAAAACTGCAGTCTGCAGCTACCAGAGGACAGAGATCAAGATGAAAAGTGGAAGAAGTAGAAGGTCAGTAAACAAATGTTTTTTTTTTTTGTACAAACTGTATAATACTTTTTTTATACGTAAAAAAAAATCTGTGTTTGCATGTAATTGTGTCCATGGAGGGGGTCAAACAACTTTTTTTATTCTTTAAACAAAAAAGAGAAATATCTGTGTCTGCATATGTAACATTGTGTGTGTATATAAGATGTGTGTAAGTTTGTCTGTGGGGGGGCAAACAACATAATGTTTTTTTTATTCTTGAATTAAAAAAATCTGTGAGGTTGTGTGTGTGCTGTGTTTATGCACGTGTGTTTAAGTCTGTGTGAAAGTGTGTCTGTGTGTGTAAGTGGGTAGGGACAAACAGAAAAATCTATTTTTTTATTAAAAAAAAAAAGAAATTTGTGTGTGACTCTAAGTGTGTGTAAGGTTGCCTCTGCGTGTCTGCAAGTGTGTGTGTAAGTTTGTCTCTCTGTGTATAAGTGCATCTTTGTAAGTATGTCCATGGAGGGGAACAAACAACAAAGTTTTTTGTATTCTTTAAATATATATATATGTGTGTGTGTGAGGTTCTCTTTCTTTTTGTAAGGTTATCTGCATGTAAGTGTGTGTCTGTGTGTAAGTGTCTCTGGCTGTGTGCCTAGGTATGTCGGAATAAGTGTGCCTGTGAAGGGGGACAAACTGCATAACGTTTTTTTTATTCATTTAAAAAATGGAGATGGAGATTGTATTTATTTTTATATACATATATTTGTATAGACACATACTTTATATATAAACACTTATATATAGACACACAAGTTCAGCCTCCCAGTGTCACCTCTGTCCCCAATCAGCCCCCCAGTGTCACCTCTGTCCCCAATTAGCCCCTCCCAGTATCACCTCTTTCCCTAATAAGCCCCCCCATGTCATTGCTGTCTCCATTCAGCCCCCCATGTCATTGCTTCCCCCATTCAGCTCCCTAGTGTCAGCTCTGTCCCCAATCAGCCCTTCCAGTGAAGTCATATTTGAGAGTGTATGGGCCCACTTTAAGGTATGATCCTGGTAGGGTACTCATATTAGCCTTTACAATTTCCCTGCTGCTGTGTACTATACTTCCCATAATCCTCAGCCAGTATCATGGGGGGCATTTAACTGGCTGAGCATCAGGGGGACATTAGGTTTTTCTTTTTTTTGTACCATCCTTTGTTGCTATTAAATTTAATTATGTTAAACCAAATCTGAATCATATTTGTCTTGCTTTATTACATCAACATGCATTAAAAAATCAGGAAAAGATGGGCGTGTATGGTGGGCTGATTCAGTGGCACAAAGGGCGACTTGTGCTATGCCTACCTGTCCGGCCGGGGTCCCACGGCTTTCCTCGCGCACGTCCTCCTCGTCTGCCGCCGTGGGGGGCGTGCGTGTCGAGCAGGCATGCCTCCCTGCCACTGACAGTCCTGATCGGGCTGCCGCAGCATGTCAGCGGCGATCGGAGAGACGATCTGCCGCTACATGTTCGCGGCACCCGACCAGTACCTCTTCTGCCTGTGTGGCGCTGCCGTGTCGCTCGCGGCGGCAACACAGGCAGAGAGGACGTTGCGGTTGAGCCGCCGCGGGCATGTCCACGGTGGCTGTCTTTCTTCCTCTCCTGCCTGTGTGGCGCGTCCGCGTCATTCGCGGAGGTACCACAGGCAGGAGGGCTTGTTTTGTTTTCCGTTGCCATCGCGACGGCGCTTTAATTGCGCCGGTCGCGATGACGTCATCGTACCTGTTCTCCCGCCCTTGGCCCTATTTAAACTTCCTGGTCCTGTGTTTCCTTGCCCGTTCAACGAGTCCATGTAATTGTTCTCAGGGTGTTTATTTCTCTTGTGCCTTTTTGATTGATATTTACGTGTACCAGACCTCGGCTTTGTTCTTCTGACCTTGATCCTGCACTGCCCGTCCCGACCTCCCTACCGTCGCTATCGTTTGACTACGCTCTGTGCTGCCTGCCCCGATCCCGGCTTGTTTATCGGATTCTCGCCATTCCTGCATTGTGGGTCCATTACCTGTGATACCTGATCCGACGTAACACATTGAACGGGCCATACCATGGACCCCGCGGAAATGGCTAACGTCCTGTCCCGCCAGGATCTGCAGGATCAGCTGCTTACGTCTCACTCCACTCAATTACAGTCCTTATCCAGCAAAATGGACACTATGACTGACTTGCTACGGTCTCTGGCTGTCGCTCCTTCTGCCAGACCGTCTTTCGTACCTAGGGATCCCAGCCCAGAGGACCTAGGCGCTACCGTTCACTTGCCTCTCCCGGACAAATATGTTGGGGAGCCTAAAGAATGCAGAGGGTTCCTGAACCAATGTTTGCTGCATTTCCGTAACCATCCACGGGCGTTTTGTACCTCTTCCAAACGGGTGTCCTTCATCATTTCGTTATTGAAGGGTGAGGCACTGCAGTGGGCCTCTCCCCTTGTCGAGCAGGGATCCGACCTGATGGATGACTGTCCAGCCTTCATGGAAGCCTTACGGTCGGTCTTCGATATGCCCAGCCGCAAAGAAACAGCGGAGAACTCCTTGTTGGAGCTACAACAGGGACATAAGACTCTAGCCCAATATACAGTGAAATTCCGTACTCTGGCTTGTGAACTCCATTGGGAACAGGGTCCCCTCCGAGCCGCTTCTCGGAAGGGCCTCAATGAGAAGATCAAGGATGTGCTGTTGTTCCATGACCCCCCATCTGACCTGGAGGACTTTAGCACCCTATGTTTGCGTGTGGACAAGCGCATTCAGGAGAGAAGAGTAGAGAAAGACAAAGGCAGGCGATCTCGGCCGGTTCCCTCCCATAGCGGTCCCCATTCTCCACCTACTACACCCAGCCATCCCTCCGAGGAACCCATGGAGATTGGCACTATACGTCACCTCACTGAAGCGGAGAGAACACGAAGGAGGAATCAAGGTCTCTGTTTCTACTGCGGACAAGCGGATCACCTCCTACGTACATGTCCGCTACGTCCGGGAAACGAAAAAGCTTAGGGACCAACGGAGGAGAACCCCTAAGCATTAAGAACAATTCTCCTCCCCAACGTATGTTGATACCCGTCTCGCTTCTCTGTGGTCACCCACGCTTTCATAGACTCCGGGGCAGCTGGAGTGTTTCTGGACGAACACTGGGCCGTAAAAAACGGGCTACCGCTACGTCCCAAAAAGACTCCTTCTGTGGTGACTGCTGTTGATGGTAGTCTCTTAGGTCGGGGAGTGGTCACCCGAGAGACCAGTCCACTCTCTATGTTCATTGGAGCAACCCACAGTGAAACCATCACATTTGAACTAATACAGTCTCCTCATGCCCCCTTGATACTGGGGTTCACCTGGCTACGGTTACACAATCCACGCATTGACTGGGACAAAGGCGAGATTCTTGCATGGAGTCCTTCTAGTCACCGCCTCTGTTCTTTACCTTGCACAAGGGTGAATCTCGTTCTGGAAATCAAGCCTACAGATCCCAAGCTTCTAGTGCCGAAACATTATTGGGACTTTCTGGACGTATTTTCCAAGAGCCAGGCAGAACGCCTACCTCCTCACAGATCCTATGACTGTGCCATAGACTTGTTGCCGGGTACCACGCCACCACGTGGACGCACATATCCCTTGTCTGAGCCGTAAAATGAGGCCCTGGAGTTATACATTAAAGAAAGCCTGGAGAAGGGCTTCATCCGACCCTCTTCATCACCAGCAGGGGCGGGATTCTTTTTTGTCTCCAAAAAGGAGGGCTCCCTTCGGCCATGCATTGACTATAGGGGACTAAACCGTATCACCGTAAAAAACCGATATCCTCTTCCGTTAATCACGGAGATCTATGACAGATTGAAGGGGGCTACGGTTTTCACTAAGCTCGACCTAAGAGGGGCATACAACCCATTCGTCGTTAAGGAAAACGACGAATGGAAGACCGCCTTTAATACGAGATTTGGTCATTATGAGTACCGGGTGATGCCCTTCGGTCTATGTAATGCTCCTGCCGTGTTTCAAGCCTTCGTCAATGACGTGTTCCGAGATATGCTGCTCTCCCATGTGGTCGTCTATCTCGACGATATCCTTGTATATTCACCGGACATCAAAACTCATCGTATGCATCTACGTTCAGTTCTGCAGAGACTGCGTGAGAACGGTCTCTATGCCAAAGCCGAAAAGTGCGACTTTGAAAAGAACAGCCTCCCATTCCTTGGGTACATCATCTCCGCTAACGGCCTCGAAATGGATCCCAGCAAGTTGAAGGCTATCCTCGATTGGCCTATCCCCCATACCGTAAAGGCAGTACAACGCTTTTTGGGATTCGCCAATTATTATCGGCGCTTCATACTTGCGCAATTATGCCTCCATCGCAGCGCCTATGATCGCCTTTACCAAAAAGGGGGCTAATCCCAAGTGCTGGTCTGTGGAGGCTGTGAAAGCCTTCGAGCGCCTGAAACATGCCTTCTGTTCAGCCCCCGTTCTGCAACGACCAGATCCTGCTTTGCAATACCTCCTAGAAGTAGACGCTTCAGAGACTGGTGCGGGGGCTGTACTATCTCAACGGAATCCGACCACGTCCAAGTACCACCCCTGTGCATTTTTTTCCAAGGGCTTCTCATCCGCCGAACGTAACTATGACGTGGGAAACAGAGAACTACTCCCAGTCAAACTGGCCTTCGAGGAATGGCGTCACCTACTCGAAGGTACCAAACCGCCTGTTGTGGTCATGACTGGCCACAAGAATTTGCAATATATAGAATCTGCTCGACGTCTGAATCCTCGACATCTCTTCCTTATCGTCTTCCATGATGCACCGGATTCGTATGCAACAGGCGCACATCACCGCGTCCCAACGACCTCCTTCGGGACGTCTCTACGTCTCCCAGCAGTTTCGTGCTGCTGTTCTCCACTGGGGTCATAACCCACCACTAGCCGGGCATCCCGGGGCCCGCAAAACAGAGTACCACATCCGGAAAACCTTCTGGTGGCCGTCCTTAACACGTGACATCAGCGCCTTCATTGCCACCTGTCCTCAATGTTCGCGTCACAAATCCGTGCACACCCGGCCTTCTGGTTTACTATTGCCTCTTCCCGTCCCAAGAACCCCATGGACTCACATAGCTATGGACTTCATTGTCGACCTTCCTGTCTCTCATGGATTCACTACCATCCTCGTTGTGGTTGACAGGTTCACTAAACAGGCTCACTTCATTGCCCTGCGCAAGCTACCCACGGCGTCCAAGTTGGCGGATGTATTCCTCAAAGACGTGGTTCGGTTGCATAACCTGCCGTTCCACGTGGTGTCGGATAGGGGTCCCCAGTTTATATCCAGGTAATGGAGAGCCCTTTGCTGCAAGTTAGGTATCCGGACACATCTGTCCTCAGCTTATCATCCGCAATCGAACGGCCAGACAGAGCGCACTAACCAGACCTTGAAACAATATCTGCGCTTACACGTCATGTCCATGACTCCTTGCATTGTTCGCGTTTTTTTGCTGCATTGGGATACCATCCCGTTGTCTTACCACCTCCAGCCGCCTCTCGCGGTGCCACCATTCCTGCCGTGGAAGAACGGGTCGCCGACATGCATGCCCATTGGAAAGCTCTCAATGACCAACTGGTCAAGGCCCAAGCCCGCAGCAAGGCTGCTGCTGACAAGCATCGTGCTCCGCCTCCCCACTACAAGGTTGGCGACTATGTCTGGCTATCCGCACGGAACATCGCGCTTCGTCAACCCAGTCGGACCCAGTCGGACCCTGGGTCCCCGATTTCTCGGTCCCTTCCGCATCGTCCGTCATATCAACGAGGTTGCCGTGTCCCTTGCTCTGCCGATGACGTCATCGTACCTGTTCTCCCGCCATTGGCCCTATTTAAACTTCCTGGTCCTGTGTTTCCTTGCCCGTTCAACGAGTCCATGTAATTGTTCTCAGGGTGTTTATTTCTCTTGTGCCTTTTTGATTGATATTTACGTGTGCCAGACCTCGGCTTTGTTCTTCTGACCTTGATCCTGTGCTGCCCGTCCCGACCTCGGCTATTGTTATTTGCCTACGCTCCTGTGCTGCCTGCCCCGATCCTGGCTTGTTTATCGGATTCTCGCCATTCCTGCATTGTGGGTCCATTACCTGTGATACCTGATCCGACGTAACAACTTGACTTGATTTGCCCCCCAGGCCTTAGGCCGCCAGCCCTTCCCTGGGTGGGGTCCAGGTCATAATGGCCCTTTCTAGACTATTTTGAATTGATATAAAGACACAGGAACAAGGGGTCACCGGGGTTGCACCGAGTCCCCTAGAGGCACGGGCCTGTCACAGTTGCAACGGCTGCAATCCCTTACTCGTTACTCCATTGCTTTTTGTAATTCACAATAAATTAATACTTTATTTTGGCATAAGACTGGAAATTGCCTATTCTTTTGTGTTTTCTTCTTTTGACATTTTTAGGTTATTAGGAGAATTAATAATTTAGAAATTTATAAGAAAAAAAATATTTTTTGTATCATGTGACATTATATAGGTGATTTATAAGGATTACTAACAAAATCTTAAAATTCCTGTCCTGCAGAAACAGACACCCCATGGCTCATCTTAATATATTTTTCTACACATGCATATATATAGCAGTCATTTTTGCTAAATACCTAGTACTGTATATACTGTGGGAGATCACCCATATTTTATGTATGCGTTACAAAAAAGTGGTATTTTGCAAAATGTCTGATGTTAGCCTGACAATGCATAAGTAAAGCTTTAATGCTATCAGATGTTTAAATACCACTGCAGTCGTAATTTAAAAATGAACTAAGACATTTAAAGTAAAAATAAATGCAAAACAGAAATAAACTAAGAAAACAATATTTTAAGGGGAACTTCTTTTTATAATGGGTAAGATTTATTTTGCCTAAATATTTTAAGGTGTTGTATACCATGCCATAGTAAGAAATAACACTTGGATTTGCATATTATTTGAAGAAAGTATGCAATGATTGATTTTAATACTTTAGCAACAGCTATACCCATGTAACAGCTATACCCATGGATTGCCCATCAAGTTTACATTGTAATCATTTCACAATTTAGATTAGCTGTATTATAATGGCATGTCTGAGCTGTTTTGTAAGATATACTCCTCCTTTAAAAATATCCCTTACATATAAGGCCCTCAGATATCATGGAACAACTACCATTGCAGTAATAGAGATCACAGTCACATAAGACATACAAAGCCATGTTGTGGAGATTAATGAATGTGGCAAGCCAAGGTGAAAAAAAGGACCAAGTCTTCATTTTATAACCTGATATGATTTATTGGCCTGGGTTATGGAAGTACAAGTGGCTATTACTGAATTTCTTTTACTTCCCAAAAGTCATCTCAAGTCAGTCTAGGTTAATGATGGATTTGGCCCATGTTCACTTATATATAGTTCATTTGGGTTCAGAAATATATAAGCTAGAAGCCTCAGATTTGATTTTCCTTTGGCCTTTAGGATAGTATATTTTTTTGGATAGTATGCCCTGTGTTTGGAACTGACCCACAAGCCTACCAGAATTACAAAGTAAATTTAGTGGAATATTTTTAATAATTGGTTTATTGTTTGAAATGCATGTACCCAAAAGTGATCTAAGATGTGAAGATGTTATTTCCAGGTCTAAGGAAATAAGCACAATAATAGATTGACAGTGATGAACTGATTTATTATTATTATTTTCATATCGTAAAGGGCAAATGTTTTACATTTTATTTCATAAAACAAGTAGCTTGGCCGTGTTAGTCCAGTGTGAATTGAAAAAATGAGCACTGCAATATAAAATACCTTTTTATTAAACTAACTTTCCATTTTAAGGATAAGCCTTCAAGAGTATCAACCTCCCTTTATCAAAAGCAATACTAATGGCAAAACATCTAATTAAGGAGAATGATAGAGACTGATAAGGTATAAGTCAACGTCCAAACATAATATGGCAACAGACACCTGATTTAAAAAGCTTAAATGGTGTCACTGAAATTCATCAACAGTGTGGCATTCAGTCACACCGTGCACCCACCCAAGGATGCACTGTAACTGCTTTGGTCACAAGACGGCGGTTCCCATTAAAAAATAAACACGTTATGCTAGAGGGTCTTTCTAGAACCACCTGAGAACTCTAGGCTCAAGTACAGCATACAACCACGCAAGTCAATGGAGCCCAGCTTTCTAATTACAATGTGATTAGTAAAATATATATAAAAAAAGATAAAAAATGTGGTAACATTTAAAAATACAAAAAATAAAAACTTTATTTTAATGAGCAAGCAAGCTAAAATTAGTGCTGTATCTTCCCATAAAAATCCTGGCAATAGCATTTTAAATACTCATTCGGGTGTTTAAATGCATGGTTTGATGGAGTAAATTGAATTGGCTGGATTCAAGATGTCACAAATAGGACATGGGCGTAGATTGACTAGATGTCACAACTCCAAGTTGAAAAACTGAATTCAGCATGTCCCAAATGTGCTATTTTAGCCCTCAAATAACTTGGCAAACCTATGTATGGGTGTACTGTACTCAAGAGATCTTGCTGGACACATATTGGAGTGTTGTTTTGATATGACACATCAGGAGCTGTAAATTTTTACCTGAAGTACAATTTGTGTGGAAAAAAAAACACAAAATAAATTACTACCAGGAAGTTTGACAAAGGCTCTGTCACGGACTGGGTCCAAACAGATGTGCAGTAGTGGAGTTTGGACAGGGCCTGGTTGCAGGGTGACCACACTCACCCAGGTGTTGAACACCTAGGGTTGTGCAGCCAAACACCAGCGCCCTGATATGGCAGCGGATGAAGTCCAGAATGAAGTGAAGATATATCCTGCAGGCATCCTGGAGCAGGCATGAAGCATATCACTTGAATCACGTGCAGGATGCTGCAGGCTGGGAGTATGGAAGCTAAGCAAAAGGGTATAGCAGAAACATAACAAGCAAGGGACAGGGAGACCAGGCACGAAACATAACCAGACAAGACATACATGTTTTAGGGCACTACAGTGAACCAGACAAGGAATAAACATTACTAGACAAGATATACATGTTACAGGGAACAACAAAGGACAGGGAAGAAGGCAAGGAACACAGGGGAAGGAGAGAGAGGAACCAGAATCCTCAGATGATACAAGGGAGAGGGCAAAGGTACATAAGAGACACACAAACATGAATACAGAAACTAGCCGAAGACTGATAACAATTGGAGATTCCGTCACATGATATGGCCATAGTATGCTTAGCCCACCACTACGCCAAAGTACTTCAATGACGGTGGGTCCTAACGCTAATCCCTGCAGACAGTGGTACAAAACAAACATGGAAACAAAACACATAGCACTGAGACATACCTTTAGACTGAAGACTGAGACAAACAGAACACATGGGTGGGGCACACCTTATAAAGGAAACAGAGCTGAAGCAAAGAGCTAAAGCAGAAGCAAGGAATGGAAGATCAGAACAAAGCAAAAGGAAATCCAGGAATGGATCGAAGCAAAACAGAGAAACTAAAGCAAGACAGATATGCAGCTCCGCAGCGTGGGCAGAACGTGACAGGCTCGTAGTAGAATTAGTACATGGGAAGAGTTAAAATACCAGTATTTGAAATACCTTGGGTATCTAGTTTTCACAAACATATGGTTTGATAAGGGTTAGTTGTATTGATCAGCTTCAAACATGTCCCAAATATGACATGGAGACAGGGTTACCAGATTTGAAAAAAGTTTTGTAATAGCCAAATGCTATTTGTACTTATTGCCCTATAACTTGCAAACCTCCTTAAAAAACATTGGTTATTTCTAAACTTAGGACAAATAGTATTTATTATTATCATTATTTATTGTTTTATATAGCACCATCAAATTCCGTACCACTGTACAATGGGTGGACAGGACATAACAAGTAGTATGTAACATAACAATTTGACAACAGGTGAGGAGGAGCTCAGATGAGCTTACGATCTAGAGGGAGTTAGGGTGTAAAACTGGCCCATAGATAAAATTGCTGAGTACAATACAGGTATGAAATTCACTGCCAAGTGCTATCAAATATAATAGATGCCTTCAAAAAGACATTACCATTTTTTTGGCAAATTTCTTAATTGGGATTTTTTGCCTCTTTTGGATATTGCTTGTCCTTAAGCCATTGCCTCACCCACTCATTTTGGTCTGTTATTAGTTACCCAATCAACAAAACATCAGGCTATTGTGACAAGGTTTCATATGCATACATATACCTTATACCTAGGAACAGATAACAAAACTATCATAAAATCTTTAGTATAGTAAGCAATCATATCATACTACAGATACTTAACTATGAACAGAATTGTAATGAAAACATAGAGGTTATGTTATTTTGTACTTTTTGTATAATACATTATACTCTCTGGATATTTTTTGTAGAAATTATTGTACTATGCAAGTATTTAAAGTGTTTAATCGGATAGTTTTCAGTTTTGTACTTTCTCTGCTAATGTCAGATGAAACAATAATGATGCCTCATGGTAATAATATGTACCAGTTAGGCATGGCTTCCCATTTTCCCTGGTGTTCATGGGAAAAAAAGTAATTATCAAGCTAATATATCTTTCTTTACTATTGTGCTTGAAGCTGATGAGGAAAGCAAATTTAAATGACATTGTATCTTCAAAGTATAAAAAACTTGATAAATACGCAGTAAATTACATGATTACTTATTCTTAAGGCAGAGTAGACTGTAAGCGTTAAATTAAATAACAGGGAGTGTGCTTTTCCTAGTGCATAATTATCTTTTTTTGAAAACCTATAGAAAATTGATTTAACATAAGTATGTCTGTAAACATTGCTGCTTGCTCTGAGAAAAATACAGCCGGTAGCACAGGAACAGACACAGAAGATAAAGTAACATTTCATTTAGTAAAATGTAGCTGTGAATGAAGAAAATGAAGCAGAAAATGAAGCATGCACTAAAATACTCTAGATTTAAGGAAGTACATATTATGTTTCTTAATGTATCTGCAAAAGAATTATGTCTCAGGGGTGACTAGCAGACAAATGCTTTACTCCAGTTGATACAATAATAGCATAACAGCTAGTGCACCAACAGCTGGCCATCCTGGTACTATAGCATTTATGGTGAGAGTTCCTGAGGCATAATAAAACCTAATGACATGTTGACTTTATAGAGAGAGATGGCAAAATAACTTTGATAGAAAAATAAGCAGTCCTTCATTTTCTTCTGGAAATTTTTACAGCGAGCATTTGATTTTCCCTTACCATTACTTCCTTAAAGTCTATAAAATGACAAAATAAGTTATAACTCACCATTTTGCTCCCTCTGTACTCCTGCTGCAAGTAGGTCGGGTTCACCGAGGCTTATATCATTAAGCCTGGTTCCTAGACATTCCATACATAAGGACTTGCACCATTCCTCTGCTTCTAACTCTGTAAATAATAATATAGAAAATATTTCAAAATGCGACAATCAGAATTATATATTTTTTGTTTTATTGTCACTGTCTCAGCACTTTAAAGCATAGGACAATGTGAAAGTATTCAGAATAGTGGTTTACATTTGCATACACCAAAAGTATTAAATGGCAACAAATGTAAGCAATTTATGAGCACAATACTGATACCAATATAAAGGATTACTCACATTAGCTTTTCAAGATAATGAAATGTCAGATCATTACATCTCCCGAAACTAATATTAACCAAAATTCAATCAAATCGTTAAATAGCATATTGGTTGTTAGATCAATTAAAATACTTACATGGTTAAACAGGAAATTTTCCCATAAGGTAAGGCTGGTAAAATGCAACCATATCCAAGGGGGTGGCTTTATTTATTGTTTACTGCACAGAATATAAACTATATATTTTTTGTGCTTATACTTGAGAAAAATTACGAGCAATATATGCAACAGTGGAGGACTGCCTTTTATTAAAACATTGTAGTTATAAATGTAATAATTTATCATAGTTATCCAGCACTCACCCACTCATGGACAATGTGTAATTATAAATAGCATTGCAGTGTGTTAGTTAAGGATCGACAGCATACAACTTAAGCGCGTATATGATATAAACAGACAAACTGGAAAGAACTGCAAATTAATGAAATGTATTGGTATTTACTCCACAGTATAAAAGCCACTGGTTAAGATTTGTAACATTTTTTAATTGAAATATTTGTTTCAGACAGCAGAGCATAACATTAAATTCAGTTTTACAATACGAATGTTTTCTCCCTTTTTATATTTGCGCTCTGAAAAAGATTTACTCTGCGACACCTTTTTATCTAATAAAAAGGCACAGCCGTACAATGCAATTAATTATATATCTTGCACATTCAAACACTGTATAGGTGTCATTAAATAATTGGAGGAAAACAAGTTTGTTTTGTCAGAATTAATAACATTATCATAGCTTCACTTGCAAATTTATTGTGTTGCTTGTTATGTGTAGGTAATGATTACTCTGAAGCAGAGGTATTTTGCATACCAAAAAAAGTCACATTTGTTATAAATATATGCTTGCAAGCGATGAGGTGACGAGTGTCATGTCTATATATCTATAAGTACGTACCATTTGCTCTTTTTTTACAAGAAACCCCTTTGTTACACATTTGAGTTTTGCTTTGTTGTAAGATGTACTTAAATTTTAGAAACTCACCTTAAAAACTACCTTAAACAAATTAAAAAAATAACATGAATTAGCCTGACAGTGTCTTTACTGAGGAACAGATGTGGCCTTAGGTAGAAAAAGGCAGTGTTTATGGGGGCTTAATATTCACCAAATATCAGCTCATCCACTCATCTTAATTTTCTCCACATTGTTTATACAACACCCCCTATGGCGTACCCATTATAGGTAGCGACCAGTTTTCCACCACCATCCCTGTCAGGGCCAGAGTTACAATACTTACAGATACACGCATCTTAAGTTTGTAGCAATTAAACATCAAAGTTCAGGCACTGGTTTGGCTACTTCAGTGAATTTTCTATTTGGTTCTCAGCATAGACTCATTAATTTTATGAGTCATTATATATGTATATATTGTAGCTATGGAACTACTGCCCCTGAAGTAATAGGTATTAATAATACTTTGTTTTACCCCATGCTCTCTTTTTATTTCAGAACTGATTTAATTTGATTTTTGAACATATTGTTTACTAGTCATAATTCATTGCATACATTTGTAGTTTATAATGGATTATTACAGTATATGCCCAAAAATGCGATTTAGGATACATATTTTGTTTATAATACATTGTTCATTTCATATGTATTTCCTGTTACTCTTGTGTTTTTCTTGCCAAATACTTTAGTCAATTTGTCATCATTTCACTGAATCACATATTGTGTTGGGTGTTTTATTCAGAATAATTTTGGTAAAGACATTCAATAAGAAATTGAGTTTCATCCACTTTTTTATATGTTTGCATCATTTTGGTTTTGTTTTTGAAAGATTGAGATCAGAGACAAACACTCTCTTATTAACATTCAAATATTAAGTCATATATTAGAGGTTTAGGGGATTTAGGGAGGGTTAGGTTTCAACCTCTTCGCTTCAGTATACATTCTGAAGAGCCAACGCTAGTTTTTGCTACAGAAAGATCCTGGCTGGCCCTGGACAAAGTATAGTACATTTGGTGAGATTTCTCCAAGGTCTTATTGAATTGTGCATTGTACAGGGCCAGTGCAACCCTTCACGCCGGAGAAACTTGCTAGAGTGGTCCCTTCAAAGTGAATATTAAAGCAACAGAGTTAAAACTCTCCTACAATTTTACCAGACTAAGTTTTGTTATATGATTATAAATAATTATATATTGATACATACACACACACATTTGCATTTATCATTACCCGAATAAACTGCTTCTTAACAGTCTATAGTGTGTGTTTTCCTTAGGTCAGGGCCAGTAACATGTTTTAAAAGGCTCTATGCAAAAATATTTACTGGTCACATCAATCATTACATAAAATAAGCTACACAATATACACTGTATATCTACAACATCATTTTTCAGTTTTGAATTCACAATTCCTTTTTTTGTAAAAAAAGAAAAATAAGAAAAGAGAGCGAAAGAGAACAAAACTTATACATGCTTGAAGAATAATTACTGAAACTATAAAATTAATAGATCACTAAATGCATGAATAAGTAACTTGATTTTTTCAGTATGGTTAACAACATAAATTAAATTCCTCAGTGCGATCTCTTCTAGTAAGTGGAGCTGAGGGTAATACTTCATATTGCAAATTAAACACAACAGCACAGCAGTGACTTACAATTATTTTGCATAATTAAAAACATTTATCTTATTATTCAGTTAATTATAGATTTGTCTCTGTTGGAATACAGCAATAACCTGTCTTTATAGCACTGTTTTCTAAAAGCATACTGTATCAAGGAGGATTCATTAAAAGGACATATCAATGGGTTCATATATTTTACCACTAAAATACCCATTCAGCAGTATTTTAATGACCACAGGAATTTGTCATTCAATTATGATTTAATAAAATGCATTTCTGCTCCACTGGTTTGCAATAACAGTGAATTATTCCTAATTCTGCCACCACACCGGGGCATTTATTATTTTAGCTGTAAATTATTGTTATATAAAATATTTATTAAAACACAAACATATGTAAGTTAAAAAGTATATGACTTTGGTTACATTACAAAATCTCTGTGGAGACTTATCTTTAATTATGGAAATATACTTTTTTTTAAGTTTCAGTGTTATTTTTATATATTTAATATATCTGAGCAATATATGCAAACTCAGTTCATTTTACCTTTCTATGCTTAATATGATAGGGCATCCAAATTTACATGGAACAACACCTGAAGTATCAGGGTACATCATACACTCAAGTGCCACAAGTTAAAAAAGTTATACTGGTCTGTTATCTTCATCGATTTCCAAAGGGGACCTACGACTTTTCTAAAATTTCTCATTGGTTTTCACTTAATTTGCATAAAAATTCCTCCCTTTGAAATAAAGAGTGATAATGAGTGAGATAATGAATGAATTAGTGTGTGTGGATGAGTGAAAGTATGAATTAGTGTGTGGATGAATTGTGTGAATGAGTGAGAGTATGGATTCATGTGTGGATGAATTGTCTGAATGAGTGAGAGAATTAATAAATTAATGAATCTAATAAAATGAGAAAATATAAGGATGTAGTAGGTATATTAAAATGAACATTTGTCAAGTGAATTATGCCCAATCCGATATTACTGGGTGCTTCACAATACCTGTAGCCCAGGGGCCTACCATGTCTTAATCCGGCCCTGCACATTTTTCCTTTTAAATAACGTTTTTTACCCAAGTAGCTGTGTGAGCAAGAATTTGCAGAGAACATTGACACAATTTTGACATAATAGTATATAGTTACTATATATTAAATGTGGCATGATCAACCAATGCGTTGTGAGTAATGTAGCAGATTAATTTAATTTATATGTTTAGTATAAATTAATATATAATTTAATTGGAGGTATTCATGATTATACAATGCATTTTTTTATTTTTTACACCAATGTCTCAACAGTCGTTATTTTGCATCTTTAGTCGGTCTGTCACAAAATTCACTCGCAAAGACTTTTTTCCTTACATACTGACCTAAAAACCTCTCCATGTTTCAGTGTGATAGATAAAAAACCCTATTATAGATAATCTTGTATCAGCTGAAACAGAGATAACTACTTTTCCTGCTTCCCAGTTGTATTTTTTTTCCAGATGCTGATGCTAACAAACCTTTGCAGGAGGACTGAAAATAACTTTCCCTACATAATATTTAAACAGTGAAATTGCAGGTGAAAGCAGTGTGGTATATGTTATTTTAAATAGAGGAAGAAAAGTAATGAAAACTTTATAGTACAAAAATAGATGAATTTTACTATATATTGCATATATCTAGCATGTGCATTATATATATATATATATATATATATATATATATTAAACAGTAGACTTGTGCATACAGATTCTGTTGCAATTTAAACTAATTTTGACAACTTTGGCAATTCATACAAACCCCTCAAAAATGAAGAGGGACCCCTAACGAAACAAACACTAACAATTTTATCCCACTCTCTCTGAATGTCTCTCTACCTTGTCCACCAACCTCTCCTGCAACCCTGTCTCTGTGCCACACAGTTCTGTTTCTTATCTTGCATCTTCTTGTTCTTCTATGTCCTTTTTTCTGTGTTCTTTTTTTGACTCTTCCGTTGCTCAAAAAGTCTTCTTCCTTTGTCTACTGTTCTGTGGATAACTGAAGATTGCCTCCCAATGAACGTCCTCAAAATGGAGGCGCTTCTGGGCAATTGGGGGAGTGTGTGCCTGGAAGCTCTGTGATTTTGAGGAAGTTTACATAAGGTCATGTCCACAGAGAAGCGGACAGAGAAAGAAGATATGAAAGAAGAGGAAGATGCAAGAAAAGAAGCGGAGCTGTGCAGCACGGAGACGGTAACACAGAAACGAACGGTGGAGAAGGAAGGGAGACAATCAGAGAGAGCGTTAATGAGAGCGTGAGAGCGCGTGAAAGATCATGAGAGAGTAATTAAGGGTGAATGACAACGAATTTTGTTTCAAAATGGAAAAAAATGTATTTTCATCTCAAAATAATTGGACCAAAAACAAAACCAAAAATTAGTCTGAATCACTTTTGGTCCATTTGCACAAGTCTATTGTGCTAAAGTTTAAAAATACATTTAAAAAAGTTGCATTCATTCCTGGAGATCATTACATTAATCACTTAACATTTCCATTATTTTAATTAGGTAAATATGCTCTACAATTGATATATATTCTCATCTCTTAACTGCTTCTTTCATCTGATAATGCATAAATAATAGAGAAAACAATTTATTGATCTTCCAAGCTAGATTCAAACAGAGGGGGAAATATGAAGCTAATTGGATTCATCATATTTATTAAAATATATCAATAAAATAGATTAAATTCAAAACCCTTTAGTTTGATCATCAACAGCAATAAGCAACTTACTGTAGTAATAGAGGAGGACACAATGAAGATGATGAGACAGGAATACATGTTAAGATGGCTGCTCCCATATAATATATATGTATATATAGTTGCATAGGCTGCAAAAAGACATGCATCCATCAAGTTCAGTGTTTTCAGTGCAGTGAAAAAGTATTCATTTTAATATTAGAAAAAACACAGCTGTGAAATGATCATTTAATTTATTGAAGGTAGAGTTAATCGAGACTTATATCACCCATGTGAAAAAGCCATTTCCCCCCTAAACCTAATAACTGGCAGGAACAACTGCAATCAAACCCACAGTGGTTTAAATACAATAAAACAAAAACCAGAAATTCATCTTTTACATTGTTGTGGAGGAATTACAGCCCACTTTTCTTAGTAGAATTGTCTTAATTCAGCCACATTGGAGGATTTTCAAGCATGACACAGCATCTCAAGCATGGGCATAGGAACCGGGGGAGAAGGGGGCAGATCCCCACCAGTAAATAATGCGGGGGACCGGTAATGAAGAAATCCCCCAAGGGGAGCAGGAATCCCCCACAATCGAAACGCCGTACGGCACCCAGGTGGCGGAGAGAGAGGGGCATCGAGCAGTTGCTCATGAAAGAGTTTTCAGCAACCCCTCGCGCTCCTCTCTCTCCTCTGCTCCCTGCTGCCACCTGCCTCAGCGCTGCTCTGACTGCAGTGGTGGGAGCGCAAGGCCTCTGTCCTGGTGCCGGCGCTTCATGCTGAGCAGCCACACACCGCGTTTCCACCACAGGACTTCAGCGCAGTAAGTGAACTACAAAGGGGGGTAAGGAGAGGGTATATAGGGAGGAGGGGGTAGATAGTGTGAGAAGGGGGAAGGGGTAGTGAGAAAAGGGGGTAGTGAGAATGAGTGAGAAGTGAGAATGAGTGAGAAAGGGGGGATAGAAAGTAAGAAAAGGGATAGTAAGAATATTGAAATAAAGAGTTAGAATTAGAGAGAATGAATTAATATCTGGATGAATTATGTGAATGAGTAAGAGAATGAATGAAGTAATGTGTGGATTAATTGTGTGAATGAGTGAGAGAATGAATTAATGTGTGGATGAACTGTGTGAATGAGTGAAATTATGAATTGCTGGAATGATTTGTGAGAATGCGTTAATGGATATGTGTATCATGATGTGATTTACGGAAAGGCAAAGATGGCTCAAGCAGGGTGTTTGAGCCTTAGGGACCAAGACTGCACAGACAGGGTGTTTATGGGACAAAGATGGCACAGGGCGGGCTGTTTGGGGACAAAGATGACTTACCCCAAAGCCAGCCCTGGCATCCACACTGCCCACATAGAACCTGACCAGCACCAATATTACACACACATATTACAGCCAGCAGAGCCAGCCTGAGCCAACTGTCTCAACTGTCCCCAAACAGCCCACCCTTTGTCCCATAAACACTGTGCATGTGCCATCTTTGCCTTTTCCCAAATCACTTAAACACCCATGATACACACAAACACTTACACAGTCACTCATTCACACCAATCATTTACACATATTTGCATTCTCACAAATCATTCAAGCAATTCATCCGCACATGAATTCATTCATTATCTCATTCACTCACTCTATTTATTTCAATATTCTTACTATCCCATTCTCACGCACTTCTCACCCTTCTCACTATCTACCTCCTCTCCCCCTTTCACCCTATGTACCCCCTTTCCCCACTTCTCACTAGATACCCCCTCTCCCCCTTCTCACTGCCTCCCCCTCTGCTCCTTCTCAATATCTACCCCATCTCTCCACTTCTCATTATCCCCCTTTGCACTTTGCTTACCCTGTTGCAGGAGTCCTACGGTGGGAGCGCGAGGCCTCTGTCTCCCTGCTCTGCCACGGAGCATGTCTCATTGCATGAAATGCCAGCTCCGCAAACCGGGCTAGATGCCTCGCTGAGGAGAGTGAGGTGCACCGAGCGGTTGCTGAAAACTTCGCGCCCCCCTCTCCTCCACGTCAAAAATAAAACAGCGTCTCAATCTGGGTCAACCCTATGGCGCCCCTCCTGCTATGGTGCCCTACGGCCGGCCCCGTATATTTTATATATATATATATATAGATAGATAGATAGATATGCAGCAAATAAAGTTGAAGCACTCAGCGGGCCTTCTTTGTATAAAATGTATTACCTTGGTGAAGGCCTTTCTCAAGAAGAATATATATATATATATATATTATATATATATATATATATTGCTTACATTTCATTACATGTGATTATTTAGTGCATATTTAGATGTAGAATGTATGAGTAGTGAAGAACGAAAACCAAATATCAGTATTTTGATGATGGTAAATACAATGCATTCAATGAATTAGTTATTCATGCAAATTTAACCATAGCACTATTTACTGCAGAAAACAAACATTGTTTTAAAAACTATTTTTGCCATATATATATATATATATATATATATATATATTCATAATGGAACATATATTTTTTCTCAATTCATCAAGAGGCAGCAAGGAAATACCCTATATTCTGATAGTTTTTTACTATTTTTTTTGCCTTCTCTAAAAATAAACTTGAATTCTGGTCATGTACATTTATATGCTCTTGGTACCAAGCAAATACTAATGCTGCAAGAACCGAAAACTTTTAAAATACTTTTTGATTTATTTTGCTCTTGAATAACTGCATACTTATAAGGAAAACTGTTTTATTATATTGTAACTGTTTTTTTCAGCTAGTAAAGTAATGACCTGCAAAATTCAGTATATTAGTTTGCAACATATCCTTGCAAACTATTGTTAGATGTAAACAAAGTAATATATCTCGATTAATAGAAAAGAAAAAAGCAAAGAATATGTATTTGTTACAATGCAACAACATTTCTACTATAGCCTCATACCTACATTTTTTTAGAAACTAATCTAACAGAATAGCCATTAATCTTGTTTGCGAGGACCACTGAAAGGTCCGTTATTTTTACTCAAACTTTGCAAATTTTAGTGCACTTTTAGCTTCATAGTAGGATGCCAAATGTAAAATAAAATGCTCTGCCTTTTTCGTAAAGTAAATGTATAAGAAACACTATGGTACATGGTATATGTCCACCAAGGTTCACCTAAGTAATAAAGAAAAAAGGAAGTATCCCTAGACCTAATTCACCTAATGTGAATGTCATGTACACACTTTTCAATGTGTTTCCTGTAGTGCAATACAGTGTATTATAATATTTTCAAGCACTGTTTACAACAGTGAATGGAGAAGATTATAAAATGTATATAAAATATACTTTCTAAACTTGCAACATCTGGGAGTTAGTACTGGAATAATTTTAACATTATGATTTAAATCATTTTTAAGCTGCTTGAATTTGTTTTAACATATTGTGATTTGGTTAAAAAAAATCATACTTAAATTGGAATGGTGTATGTATATATATATATATATATATATATATGTCACGCACAGCGTAAGATAGAACCTGTAGTCAGGTAGAACAGCACGTGCAAAGTCCAACAGACAGATAACAGAAGTCCCGTGCAGAATAGCCAAGGAGCAAGCCGAGGTCAGGAAGCCGGAAGTCAGGATCGGTGCAGGGTAAGCCGAGGTCCAGAAGCCGGAAGTCAGGATCGTTGCAGGCTAAGCCGAGGTCAGGAAGCCAGAAGTCAGAATCGTCGTGAAGGAAGCCAGAGTCAAACGCCAGGGAAACAGGAACAGGAACAAGCCGAGTCGGTAAAGGGAAATCACACAGGAACGCTTACTGAGGAATACACACTATACAAGATAGGTACGACCATCAGAAGGCAAAGCTGGAAGGTTTCTGAGTCCCTTAAATAGGCAGAGGAAGTTAGGCAACAATTAGCGTTTTCCCGCCAAATTTTCAAAGTGCAGTTACGTCACTTCCGGTCTGCGGCCATCTTAGAATTGGCGAGATCGCAAATTCCTAAAAGGAGCGGTAGTACCGGCTGGCGCCACTAGGTGGCGTGCAGAAGAACGAGTACACGCGGCAGGTCTGGACTTGGTTCCAGTAGGCGGCGGCTGCCGTGTGGAGTTGCGGGGTCTTCCCCGTACCCGCGGCGGCAGAAGCTGTCTCGCGGAGGCGGGAGGTCTTCCTCTCCTCCGCGGCGGTTGAGGCTGCTGTGTCGAGGCGGGGGGACTCCCCCTTCTCCATGGTGGCTGATGCCGCTGTGGTGAAGCGGGAGGTCTCCCCCTTCTCCGTGGCGGCTGACGATCCGCGGACCCGGAGGAACCGGCAGCCAGGTACGTGACAATATATATATATATATATAATTTATTGATAGAGATCTAGGGGACACCCTCCATTTTTGTGTTATTTATTTTTAATCTCACTTAAAAAAGTGCTATGGGTGGTTCTAGCAAGTTACAATTTATAATTGCAATTTTGAGGGGTTGCCGAATCTAAAAGTAGCTTGCTTTTTTATTTTTCATATTTCATATTTTGTCATATCAACTCAACTGTCTTGTTTAGTATAAGAATGTTATGTGTTAATGTACGCAAACCCAAGTTATGGGAATTAGCAGATGAAAACACTGTTTAGTCAGTCAACTAATGACCTGGAGCATACTTTTGTGCACTCAGAAACCTTGGGGTCCTATGACCTGATATTCTTAAAGTAAAACAGGGCACTGTGATGCTGCATGAAGATTAGGCTCTAGTGAAAGCTGAGGAGTACAAATAAACATCTAGCTAGGTTAGATGTGACCACTCGATGTGACTACAAAAAATTCTCCCCTCAGTTGGGCTACACAAGTAATCTTTCTTAATGCTGCTATGACAGTGGTGCTCTCCATTAGTAATCTATCTATCTATCTATCTATCTATCTATCTATCTATCTATCTCCCTCATCTATCTACCTTTTGCCCACTTGTTACAACATTATTGTATTTAAACAAGCTCACATTTTCTCATTCACAAGATATTTTAGTAATTGCTTACCTGACTCACAGGCAAATGTCTTTGAAGTCTCATCATAAAAGATAATTGCTACCGCATGCTTCTTAGTCTCTCGAGGCAGTCTTGTTATAGTTTTGATGTTGTGCAGTTCTGTTACCTTGAAAAAAAAAGAAAAGCTTATGTTTGTTTCCTGTAAGACTCAAAAACCCATCTAAGTTATGATGTCAAAGCCCTTTGTCAAATTAAGTAAGTTCTTATAATATATGGTTATATTTCTGAATGCAATACAGTTTTTATTTCTAGTGCTACCATTATCATTTACTTACTTATTTATTACGCACAAAACATGCATAAAGAAATCTTGTTAGAATAATATGCATTTATTTTTTAAGTCAGAAGCTAAAATAAACAATTAAAATATTTTAATCACAACTAATAATGGCAATAATATATAGCTTTAAAATGGTTCTATAATGTGGGGTTATGTTTAGTTATTATTTGCTAACATTACCACATTGTTTTAATAAACCACTCTCATCATATGGTTTGTTACAAAATCTTCATTAAAATTACCTTTCAGCCCCCATTTTGTTTTAAGCCATCTTTAATTCGAACTGGATATGATAGAGGCAATTTTCAGGAATTACATTCTCCCCTTCTTGCATGTCTGCATCTAGGGCCCATATTATAATAATAATAATAATAATAATTATATTATTATTATTATTAGGAACATGGATCACCAGCCACTGCCACAGGAGGCCCCCCTCCGTCAGACAGCAGATTCAGCCGCCGCCATGGAGGAGAGGCCCAGCCTGCAGACTCAGCCACGGAGGTAAGACCCAGTACTGTAGGCACTTATACTTATAGGTTACAGTCTTGCCACACTCAAGATGGATCATCTTCAGTGTTTAACCTTAGCTTGTTCATGTTATTCTGACCTCTGGATTGCTGACCCTGGCTTGCTTATGGCACCCTGACCTCAGTTTAACCTTAATCCAGTCTGCTCCCTGTGTTCTACCTGCATCAGTGTCTCCAACCTCGCTGTGCGTGGCAGAATGTATGCATTCTTTACTTTAGCACAAATACTTGAATACTTCTTTCAGTATAATCAGATCATTGATAAGTAAATTAAAAATAATAGGTCCAAAGGAGAGACCCTTAGGGTACTTCACCTAAAATTTTCATCCAACTGAAAATGTTACAGTAACTCTCTATAGTCTGTCTTTCAACTAATCCTCCCTCCAAATACACATGCTTTCCCCCAATCATATGTGTTATCATTTATATGGAAACCTATTGAGTGGTGAAATATCAAGTCTTTGCAAATTCCAGACCACATCCACTTCAGCCTGTTTGTATGGTGACGTACTGTTCCATAAAAGGCAAGTTTGTTTGACATGACCTGGCTACTTAGAAAATCTTAATCATACTTTCAAATGAAAGTATATAAAAATTATAAATCTAACTATAAATGCATATTAAGTGGCCTCAGTGAAAATGGGTACATACATAATACATTTGTACCTTGTGAAATGTCCTAAAATATGCAGCTTTCTCATCTGGAAACTTTTCTAGTCTTCTTGGTCCTTTACTTGAAGCCTTCTTAAAAACTAGCCAACAGCGTCTATAAATCTGGAAAAAAAGGTAAATATTTATATTATAACCAAAGTATTGTTAGGCATTTATCACTTTTGTGTTGTGACTTATACTTAAGATCATGAAAAATATTTCACAATATTAAAAAAGTTGTTGTAATAATTGGATTATTCCATATTTATGGATCTTAAAATAGTTTTTATAATTAAATGACACACACAGTAATTGCATCACTATTGCAGTGCAGCATGGAATATATTTTATGTTTGCTTATAAATATTTCCTTGATGAAAACCATGCCGCATGAACATCCTCTATATAGGCATGCCAGTTTGTTCTACTAGGTTTCCTGTGAGTCACTAAACATTATTGGATAACATAATCAGGGTACCTTCAACATTTATTTGATTTTTATTATTGTATTACATTAAAATATAGCAACTAATACAGTGAAATATATTTGTAATTATGACATCTAATTTGAGGATTCCATTTGTTAACGGCAATAAATTAGGAGTTCTCTTACTAATCTATTTAAATATACAGTAATTTATTATCGGCATATACTGTACACATAGTTAAATGTATATTTCCATTTTAGCACTTTGGTATAGTCATATTAAACAGGAGTGTCATGGGTAATAGGTAAGGATGACAAAGAAATATGAACTTTAGACTATTGCCAAAAGAAACTATAACATTGCATATACAGTTTAAAGAAGGTAAGGTGCATTGGTATTATTTAAAAACATAATTTTCTGTACGAACAACACCTGGATTTTATGTATACTCAATGCACTTGATATTTGTGTTTAACTTTCTTTTTTAGTATTTCGTTATTTTTTTTAAAAAATCATGCATGAACATTTTAAGCCTTTACCAAAATGTTACTGAATATGTTCGAAGGACAGGTTTACTTGTGTGGAGTCAATATCAATTTAATTTAAGGATCTTCTGGCTATTTTTTTTTTCCTTTACTAAATGAAGCTGTTTATTTCAGCACCCTGGAGAGCAATGTCATGTCTTCACCCCTGGAGGAGAGCTACATTTTAGAAATGACAAGGTTCTTAGGACCTGTTATAATGCGGGTAATTAAATAATGCATTTAGTCTAGTTAGACAGTGAGAGGATTTAAACATTCATGAGATTGGCGTTTGAATATAAAGAATATAAATCCAGGTTAAGGTTTGTGACTTTGCAGCATAAGTAGTGGACAGACTAGATGGCTGATAAAAACAGTTCCAACCTTTTAATTCTTTCTACAAACTCAAAACTGTTCTATTTAAAACATTAAGATTTTCATGTTTTAAATAGAAGTGGTTTGGTCCAATTCTGGAAATATTGTTCTAGTACATTTCTAGAAAAAACAATGCAACAATATTTATTCTTCATCTAACTGTGCACAGTTTTTTTTATTAAAAGAATAAAACAGAGCTTTCAGATATATTAAATGTTTCCATGGTTTAAACCCGTAATAAAATGGATATGCATATAAAAAAACATATCTGAGAAAAAAAAATTAAGAAATCAATTTGATTTAATTTTACGTGCAAGTTTCTTTTATGTTATTGGATTATTCATATATATTTTAAGAATGGTCCAGGACTCATAATAGAAATCTACAAACAGTTGACTAATTGTAAGCTTTAGTTAAAGGGTAATTCTATATTAGCTTTATTAACATATTGGACTTATTTTAACTTGAGCCAAAAAAAATAATGATAATTTGCTGTTACTATGACAACTTGATAATGAGCCAGCTGGCTCACCCATTATTGTTGGATCATTCATTGGAGGATGACAGATACTTATCCTTAGCCAAACTTTTTAACCTATTAGGCAAGAATCCCACTGGCACTGGAATCCTATGAGTCTACTGCAATCTCTAAAAACTAAAGCTTTTATTTCATTTGGCTATAACATGGACTGCAGTGATATGAATTTGTATGATAAATTACGGTACATGGGTTTCTAAGGTAGCAGGGAAGGCAGATGTTTTTCTATTTTTGTTTCCGCTGTGATATTAAGCTTAAGTGGAAAAAATATACCAAGGTGGTGTTCTTTAATGTCAGAAAAAATAATGAGCTGCTTAGGACAAATTAATTTTGTTCTGCTCTAAGGGAACACACCATACCTAAGAAACATAGTTTAATATTTTTATCAACTGGCAGTTCCCAGCAGGAGCAGTTTTAGGGCCAGTAACATGTAGGCAGCCTCATCTCCAGCATGAATGATGAATCTAATTACATCAATTAAAGAAGACAATACTCAAATTCAGAACTTATACCCTCAACATAATGTATGATGATTATATAGACTCCCTTACTTGAATATGACTTTAGAGCACATCTTTTGTCATCATAAGTCAGCAATCTGTTTCTCTACCCCATTCTGTTAGACTCTCTCCAACTTACTCTTATTATAATTTCTCATTAAAACTCCATTTATTCAAAGACTGTCAAGAGTCAAGTTTCTCTCCTACTACATTATTTTGTATGAACTTTATCCCAGACTTACACTAACCCTCACAAAACAACATGCAGATTCACTAATTTATGGGGGCATGCAAGTGTCTGTAACTTAAAATTTAGTGAATTTCAGGCAAAATAGAGGGGTAATTAATGAAAGTGCTTAGTAAATAGATATCTGTGCATGCTTGTCTTAATCTTAGCCATGTCTGTTTTGGCATACGTTCATTTTGTTTAGGCTGCAGTGTTCTGTACAGTGCTGGGCTATTATCACTCTTAACCCATGTTAACATATAGTTATGGCACTGAATTCAGCATTTCTAAGAACTGACTAGGACTGGCACAGACAGAGAATGAAACTCTTATCCTGGGTTGATTTTAAAGTCAGCTTTGCTCTAAGTTTATAGTCATATTTAACAGGTGCATGTAAAATATACAGCAGCATTTTGAAACAGTCCAATTCTCATGCTTTAGCAATTGTTCTCAGCAGAAGATGAAATCTATCTTCTGTCATATTATGGGTCTCCATACCTTTTACAGCAGCTGTTGTCAGTAAAGCACAGGGGTGTTGTAGCCTTTTGATTGTTCCCAGCAGCACTTCGGACTGCACAACCTGTACAGATATGCTTTGCTTTATGACTGAGAAGCTCGGATTATATTCCCAATTAAAACTACAATAACTTGTTTTTCCTCTGCTGCATACTAGTGAGTGCATCTGTGCACAAGAGGGTTAACCTCGCTAAAAAAAGTCTAATGAGAAAGGCAATAAAAACATTTTTTTAGGCTAAATCCAAGCTAGGGTTTAACCCATGTCGATCAGCTAATTACCATTACTGTAACATAGATGCAGTTGAATTATTCTTGCAATACCCAAAGGTGCCAATGTTTATCTCAGGCCAAACAAAAGCAATAGTGCTGTATTGGCTGCAGAGAACCTAGTAATATGTTCCGACATTAATGAGGTCCTTATTGGTAATGATTGCATCAGTAGGTATCAACAACAATGTCTAAACCAGTCAGTTTATACATTTAATAAACTGACTATTCCAGAATCACTTTTTAGATTTTGTTAGTTAACTGCACCCTTAAACCTTGCAGAAGGGAAAATCTGTACTGCAGAGGACATTTCTCATCAATATATAATTACACAAATTTCAGTGATTATCTCTTCTGTATACAGCACGATCCCTACATACTAATAACTACCTATTTAAACCCACATCTGTTTTTCTTCTGTGCAAGCCTATAACTTGACATATCTAATCCTTTTACTACTTATTAGAAAACATATCACATACTATTACACACAAACTATTATGAGAATATTATATATTTAAGAACTCAATGTTTATCACAATCAAATGGAATTGTTGTGACTTGCTACCTTTTATCAATACATTTTATAAATCCAAAGTTCCAATCTTTAAATTTCTAATTGAAACATAATAATTCATTACATGGATGTGACCTGTCATGGTAATTCAAAATTATGTATAATAGGATAATTAAACTTTACTTGCATGCAACATTGAAAACATATTTTTATCTTCCCAAAGTACATCACTGTCTATTAACATGAGTCAGACAGTGACAAAAGGATGAATGCTACTTCTAGTTTGACCTAATTATCAAATGACATTTGAATGACAGGACCTTCAATTGTTCTGCAAAATAATAAAATATTAACTTCTTAAGGTAAATGATGATGTTGTCTTTACACACCATGTATTGGTATGGAGTGTGCTTCTTATTTCCCGTTAAATTCCTTGCTTTAATGTGAATAGTCCTATGGCATCCCAGACAATCATTGAATTTTATGGGTGTTTGGAAATATTGCACATGTCTGGTGCAATAGAAAAAAGGACAATCTGATAAGGAATCACTTTATTAAAATAAACTACCATATTTGCCTAATTATAAGACAAGGTTTTTTTCCAGAATAAATGCTCTGAAAAATATCCCTGGTATTATATTTGAGGTTGTCTTCTAATCAGACCTCAAATAGGAGGTCTGATTACAAGATTAAGATCCAGATCCCCCGCAGTGCTGCAGGGGTCCCGGATCTTTCACTCTGGCAGCTTCTATGATGGAGCGCCGGGCATCACATGACCTTCTGGTGCATAACTGAGGCAGAGTGGCATACGGAAATAAAAGCAAAAAAAATATTTTTTTCAATACCAGATTTTATTAAATTTAAAAAAAAACAGTTTACATGCAAATTAATATTTACTAGTAAAACTTTTTTCCTATACGGTAGTCTTAGATTCAGGCTTTTTCATTTTTTCCTAAATTAATATTCAAATTTTGGGGGGTCGTCTTATAATCAGGGTCATCTTATAATTGAGCAAATATGGTAGGTACAATACAGAAACAGATTTGAACTGAAAAACTCCAAAAGGAAATACTCTCTAAATAATCTGTAAAAAATAAAAATAAAAAAAGACCCTAACATTTTGCATCAAACTGTAAAGCACTTGAGAGTAGCGTTGAACTTGCTCCTTTGTGGAACTTCCGTACAATGATGTTGCCGCAGTTTAGATATAGCAAACCACAATAAAATAATAAGTATTCTTTATTTTATAATAAGTCCGCCCTTTCCCAGATACAGTTGCAAGACAATTCTGCTTCCATTCTATTTCCCTCAAGCACTAAAATAATTATGCAAATCAGAGTAGCGTTGAACATATCTATTCAAAACTGTTCTGCGAGCCTGCTTAAACATCTTCACTAGTAGCAGCCCACAGCAATACCACTTAAAAACAAGCTTTTATTACACTGACAACAAATGCTTCCTGAAGTGATAACCATTGTGTGTAGTCACCAGAAAGAACAGGTTAAACATTCTTTGCTTGTCACGCCATTAGAAATTAAATAATTACACCATGTAGCGCACATGTAGCTATGCAAAAAGTTGTTTATACACAGTATATATGAAATTCCATGTTGATTTAAAATATGCTTACTGAATTGTGCTTTGCGAGGAGCAGGGCTAGCCTAAGGAACCTAAGGAAGTAGTGCTTCACCATCACACTCCAAGTAAGCTGACTTGAGGTGCCTCCCTCTCTTCACATCTGTCCTGTTGTGAATCAAAATGCCTCTGTGTCTCTAAATGTGTCATTCCACATGTGTGGAATTAGAAAACATAGGTTTTCACATAAATAAGCCAGTGATATTGCTTACAAATTAACAGCTTGCACAAGTCCTGGTATATATAATAAAAATATAAAAAGCTGTTACTAGTGCCAGTATCAAAGGATCCACTTGTGCACCAAAATGTCTTTGTGCGACCCCTAGCATCTGAAGGAAGAGAAGGTGGAGATAATGAAAAAGAAGAAAGGGAGATAATGAAAAATAAAGATGAGGAAAGTTGCAGAGAAAACAAGAAAGGAAAGAGATAATGAATAAGGGAAGAGTTAATATGAAGGAGGAGAAATGTGGCAAATGGGAGATAAATTGATAGGAGATAATGGAGAGAAAGAGAGAGAGATAAAGAGAAAAGGGAGAGATATATAGAGAGATGGCAGGAGATCTGGGCGCTGGGCAAGTCCTATGTGGAATATGGGTGCCAGGGCTGGCCTTTGGGGGTGTCCAGCTTGTGATCTATGCCTGCAGTGTAGGTGCCATCAACACAGGGGGGTGGTCATGTGTATGATGTGCTAATATGACTCCACCCTGAGGGCAGAGCCAAGTCAAAATGAGTTTTTTCCTAGGGTGACAAAAATGCTTGCACCAGCATAGAATATGCTACTGCAAATGTGTAATGTGCTACTTAGCATAAAAAACTCATAGAGATAGTAATAATTAGGATAATCAATAAGTACCCACTACAAAATGTATCCCCTAACATCTACAATGTTATAATAATATTAATTAGAGCAGTACAGGGTAAGATAAACAAATCCATTACTCATGCTTTAAAAGTACTGTTGGCTAGTCAGCAGAACAAATGTAATGTTATCACACCCATGCTGTGTGTAAAAAATCAAACACGACAAGTTAATGGATAAATGCATCTGCTATGGAATGTTGCATCAGTGATGACATCAATTGTGATTTAGTCACTCTCTGCGAAACAACATAATCAATACAGCTTTGAAGAACAGGGGACCAAGAGTTAGGTTGTTTATTAAAATTAAATACTGTTTTCAGGTCAACGAAGGTAAACTTTTACTTGTAGCATTCAGTTTTAAAGTTTTAGATTTCGACCCTAACTACAACATTTGAGTTGCATTATTTACAATTTAAATATGTTATACTTTAAAGGGATATGTACTTCCCCATCCCTAGCTAGATATTGTGCAGGAGATGGAGCAAACACACTTGATATATTCACATCCAGACTCCAGGGCTTGGTCAATAAACACTATTGTGGACCCCCATATGCATGTGTAGAAAGTGCTCCCACTGATTTGAAGCAGCCAATCACTGTCAAGAACAGTATGGATGAGGAGGGTAACTACAGCAACGAGACTGTAGCTTCTATCAGGTAAGTGCTAGCCAGTATATCAGAGACATTAAACGGTCGCTTCAAAGAATGTCTGTTCTCAGGTCTGCAAGTACTATTGAGTAAAGAAAGATTTTAAGGAGTTTGAGTTTTAGGGTGGGGGACTATCCCAAACAAAAGCGGTGAGAAAAAAGATAAAGTATTGCTACGTTAAGCCAATGGGGAGACAGAAAGATGAGAGGCGGGAGGTAGAACTTTTCTTGAATATTAACATGATAACATAAACTAACCACATTTGATTATTTAGATTTTGGTCCTGCAATGTTTTTGAAGAGAATTAGAGTGTCTCACGGAAAGTTAAGTTCTATTCTTGTTTTATTCATGTACATGCTGTGCTGGAATCTTACTGTTTGGAGCTCAGTAAAAGCTAGGCATTTTCACAGTGTTTAATGAACTCAAGACCACATAGACAGATAAAGGTCCACTGTATATTCGATGAAATATTTGAGAAAATGTTACTTTTATGATAACAATACTTAAAAATATATCTTTGAAAAAATGGAATCGTTATGCCTATGGAGTTTTAGCATGACTGCATCTCTAAGGAAGCTTTTGATGTGTAAGCCGAGTATACGGTATGTGTATAACATGCAGTCTAATTCATTACATTCTATGTATTTCTCAGTTCCATCAGCAAAGCTTGACCTTTGCAGCAATAATACAATGTAGTGATAAAATGAACATGAACTGTTAAGCTAGCTCCTATGTTTCTATCGGCAACTATTGGAAGTTTCCTGCAATGTAACATTTTTTTAGACCAGTACGTAACCAATACACATCACTGTGCAGATGGGTTACAGTATAATAGACAAAGAGAAATTCTGTAGAATACGACAGGACATGATCAGTTCCATGGAGGGTTTTACAGTGATAATCAATTAAGCGGATGAGATAATCACAGTGTGCCACTCAGAAATATTACAGTACTATAAAAAACAAATGTGTCGTAAGCCATTGCAATTATTTTAGAAATTACTAGCATATACTATTTTGACATCATTTTAGGCATGTAACAAAACATCTAGATGTTCTTGGTACCTTGTTAGTGTTTATTATCAAAAATCTCAGCTCTGGTTACCATTATGTTTCTATATATCTCTGGTTATATAACACCCAGGCAAAAGGTGAGAAATGTCACCTTGTTGCAATATGGAAGGCCAAAGCAAGGAAGTTTCCCCTGCAAGAAGGGCCAATTTTGTTTGAACAAATGCATTGTTAATACTGTAAAACACAATTCAAAGCTTTTTCTATGTGTTATGCATGGCCAACCAAGTCCTTTTAACAGTAGGAACGTGTTTAGATTGTCCCTTTATAATGTGTGTTGGTGCCATGAAATGTTTCCACAAAACAATGAACCAATATGTTTGTATAGCATAACACTTTAAATAATAAAAAAAGAAACATCTCTGGGATGAGTATCATCCCAGAGAACTTAAAAGTAACAATGTTGAAAAAGGTACCATGTTCCCCAAGGGGAGTCATGCTTGACCAATCTTTAGAAAAGGCCTGCTTTCTGTCCAAAGAGTGGAAAATACCAAATCTGGTATTGTTTTCTTGTGAAATATACCCATTGGTCACCTGGTTTTTGTGCACATTTTAATTTAAACTGTTCTAGTTTTACAACTCTTGACATGTGGCACCTTGGGAGTGGGGTCCTCCAACACCAGCACCACCAAGCCTTCTGTCCTGACTGGGCATACCACTTGGCCTGCAGGCCGTTCTCCCTCAGTCTCAGCATTTATACTCGGGCAATGTGTGAGGACCATGAAGAAGGAGAAGAGCAGCCAGTCAGTGACATCCCCTTCCTCAGCCATAAAAGACAGAGCTTAGTATGTTATCGTGTACATGTATATGTGTGAGTAAATGTGTTACTGTGGGTGTGCTTGAAAGGTAGAATGTGAAGCAGGAAAGAGTCACGGAGACCAAGATCATAAGTTTATAGAAGAGGGTGGACCACAGTGTCAAAGACAGTAAAGAGGTCCTGTAGGATAGGTACAGATTAGTGGTCCTTGAATTTAGCAGTCAGGAGGTAATTAGTAACTTTTGTAACGGCCGCCTCAGTAAAATGCTGAGAGCGGAATCAAGATTGAAGGGGGTCAAATAAGAAGTTGGAGTTGAGAGGAAATAGAGAGATGGGACAGTAGATGGACAGAACAGTCGGATCCAGGGAGTGATTTTTTTTTAAAGATAAGAGGTATGGTAGCATGTTTGAAGGAGAATGGGACAGATCCACTAGAGAAGGAGAGGTTTAAGATTTTAGATGTTATAGAGACAAGAGTAGATGAGAGAGATTGTGTAAGATTAGAAGCGATAGGATAAGGGAACATGTGGTTGGACAAGAACGAAGAACACCACAAACCTCATCTTCTGTGATAAAAAAGAAACAGTTTAATGTAGAAGAGGAAGAAGGGTTCAGTGGATGAGGGGTTCCTGAGTCAGAGGCAGTAAGGTTGGTGGGAAGGGTTGTTATAATAGGGCAAAAAAAGGGAATTGAAAGTACTAAAGAGCTGTTTAGGGTTGTGAGACAGGAAGGCGATGAGAGGTTAAGCAGGGGTAAGAGAAGAGTAGTAAAAAGTATCCTGGCTGGTTCGCACCGTCCCATGCTGCTGTGTCTTGGCTGTGAGAGTCGTCTTTTATCTCCCCCCCCTTCCCTCCTCCCTTCTCTTTCTCTTTTCTTCTTTCTTTTCTTCCTTCTTCCTGTCTCTGTAGATTTCCGTAGCTATGTTACGGTTTGTGCAGGTGCCAGACGTGATACGCATTCTATTGGCCCTCCTGTTTCAGTCCAAGGGGCTGTTCTCATGGTTCATGTATTTTGTGTTTCACCGCTGCGGGATTGTCACAGTGTGCTAGGTCTGCTTTCGCCATTTGGCACATGATTGTTCACCATCCTTGTAACATGTTTGGATGTACTTATGTTATGTCAACGTTGTGCTCCTGCCTATAGCTGCATTGGAAATCATGCCTTGTTTTTCTGTTATCTCTTAAAATAAAATAAATTACTTCTCAAAAAAAAAAAAAAAAAAAAAAAAAGTAGTATGAATTTATAGTGTAGGAAGTCAGACATAAAATGAGACTGCCGCCAACTACTGTATGTTCAGCACTGAGAGAACAACGATGAGAATTTTGAGACAGCTAAGTCTCTGGTTAGGTGAGCTCATTGAGAGAAAAGGGAATGGGAGGGAAAGTAAGAGAGCAGGATGAGAGAGCTGGAAAAAATTAGGTCCAAGGTATGACCATCATCATCGGTTAGTTTGCTGTGCAGAGATCAAACGAGGAGGTCATTACTATCTTTCCATTGAAAGAAACACAGGACTCAAACGGGTGTCTACTGGGATACTGAAGTCTCCAAGGATGACAGAGGGGACATCAGAGGAAAGGAAGTGGGGAAGCCATGAGTAGAAGTGGTCAAGAAAGATATTAGCAGGGTCAGGGGGGTGGTATATGACAGCAATATATAAAGAGATAGGATTAAATAGTCGGACAGCATCAACCTCAAATGAGAAGAAAGAGAGTGATGAAACAGAGTGAATAGGTTGACAAATGTAAGTTGGGGACAGTAGGAAGTCAACAACACCCTTCCTATCATCAGGTCTGGGATTGTGAGGTGGAGGCCACTAGGGCTGCAACTATTTTTTCGATTAATCGATTAATTGGATAAAAAAACTGTACAAATTTTCATTTATTTAAAATAACTGGATGTTAAAAACAAACAGCAGAATAAAACAATTTTGAGAAAAATGCATTTCTTGTTTTTATTTCCCAACCTGCCCCCCCCCAGATGCACACCTGAGCCCAGGCTTGCCACACTGCCTCCCAGATATGCCTTATACCACCAGATATGCCTTATATCCCCTATATGCCTTATATCCCTCTGATATGCCACGGTGTCCTCTGATATGCCTTCTATGCCAAAGAGGAGGATCCAGTCCCGTGCAGCGCTACGGGGGATCCACCTCTCTGGCATAGCCGGCAAACATTGAGCAATGGCCGCAGACAATCTCCGCCGCTGCTGGCTGGTACTTCCGCTGGGGCTTCTATGGAGGAGCACCAGAAGGTCATCTGATTCCAGCGCTCCATCATAAACGCCCCGGAGGAAGTGGAGGACAGTAGCAGAGGAAGTCTGCGAGCACAGAGAGGGGGATCCGGGTCCCCTGTAGCACTGCAGAGGATCTGGATCTTACTGTTATTATCCGACCTTTATTTGAGGTTGGATTATAAGACAAAGGGTATTTTTTAGGGCATTTGCTCTGAAAAAACCCTCATATTATATTTGATAAAAACGATTCAACTAATCGATAATTAAATTCGTTGGCAACGATTTTCATTATTGATTATTATCGATTTTATTGATTAGTTGTTGCAGCCCTAGAGGCCACCATAGGAGAGAGCAGTGGAAGAGGCACTGTTACAAGAGGTTAGCCAAGTTTCAGTTAGAGCAAGAAGGTGCAGGGAACTTGAGAGATGAAAGTGGTTGTGTATGGCTGTTAGTTTGTTACACACAGAACATGCATTCCATAGAGGAAAGGTAGGAGGTCAAGGCATATGGATGAGATTATTGATGTTTCAGGATTTGTGGAGATATCCCTAGCTGCCAAAAGTTGAAGAAGAGAGTAAGAGAAGGTGGGAGTAGGACTTGTGTGAGCAGAGAGATTGCTGGGAGCTGAGCAAAAGAGATAATGTCAAGGTAAAAAGTGCCTGTGATGAGAAAAGGGGAGAAGAAAGTGAGGGAGCAATACAGATATAGTGTGGTGGTGCTGGTGTTTATTGACAAAGGAATTGAGAAAAGGAACAACAAGATTGTGGACATGATAATGTGGAGAATGATGGTGATGGAAGTAAAATGGTAGCGAAACAAATGCAATAAACCAGTATGGCAGCAGTTGATGAAGGATCAGAGAAGTATTTATTGAAGGGCACACAGATGGAATATTGGCTGTGCCTCCTGGAGGATTGTGCTTCCAAAGTCAGTTCCGATTTAAGAGGTGGCTGCTTGTTAGGTTTTTACCAACTGATTAATTATATTAATATTTTTAATAACAGCAACAAAAAGTTGTCAACAACAGCAATAATTTTAGAATACACAGAAAAGATAGCTACCGTACTTCCCAATGCTCACCATTATTCAATTATTTTTTGGTACAATGTCCTGTCAAAAAAATAAAACCATCTATAATTTATTAAGATGTCCTACATTGTACACATATTCAGAGGTTTGTTAAATCTTATTTAAATATTTTTATTGAACTTCATCTAACAAGGAAAATGTTAGAACTGAACAAAATCTGCAACATAATAACAATAATAATAATAATAGATTGTTTTGCATCAAGGATCAGTTTTATTAACGGAAATGTTAAATGTGCATAGCAAAAAAGATACTAATGGATTCACTAAGCAGCATCCTCATCAAAATCCACTTAGGAATTTGGGCTTCCTAAATCTGTAGCAGATGCTTAGCCTTCTATTTATCATATTTGCAAAAGAAGATAAAGGAGGATATATAATGTGGCAAATTGTATTCATTATATTCTTTAAACTGAGTAAAGATCAGTGGGGTAAAAACCAATAACCCCTGTAAAGAAGGCTCATTTTATTACTACATATTGTAAATTGAAAAAGCTAACTTTACGCTTATTTAACACTAACCCCTTCTTAAAGCTGCACATTAATCGACATGAAGGTAATTATGTACAGGTCTGGTTGTTTCACTTTGTGGAAGCCATGTCTGCAAGGAGGGTAGAGCTAGACCCATTTTCCACATATCTATTTAAGAAGCAGGAGATAGTTAGCCCTTTTTTGATGAATAGAAATCGGCGACAGGGCTTTATTCACTAAATCAGACAAAGCAGACAAGAGAAAGGAAAGTTTACAGTGGTTACAGAGTTCCTGAACAGAAATAGTCTACTACCTACAAGAAGGAGGGTAATTGCAACTTGCTACAGGTAATAAAAGATCAATGGTTAGACTTCATTGAACTGTTAATGGTTTAATTCATCCATATGGGGAATAGATTTGTAGACCAGAATAAAACTGTATGGCAACTCCATCTATTTTTGTTTGGGTCATATATAAGGTTCTTAATAACTTAAGGAAACAATAGCAAATTGCAAACAAACAAAATCTTTCTAAGCTTACAGCTATCTTTGTGGTTTAACCCCTTCGTGACAAAGGCTGATTTTACTGTTTGTTCCCCTGGTGACAATGGCCTTTTTAACATTTCTGCGCTGCTCGCGTTTAGCTGTAATTTTCTTCTTTCCCGTTTACTGAACCCACACACATTAGATATTGTTTTTTTCAGGACAAGAAGGGCTTTCTTTAGATGACATTGTTTTGATTGTATCATATTATTTACTATTAAAAAAATTATAAAATATGGTGAAAAATTTAGAAAAAAATGACTGTTTCTAACTTTTAGTTGAAAAATCTTTTACTCATCTATAAAAGGTAATGAAAAAACCTGCTAAATAGATTCTACTATTTGTCCTGAGTTTAGAAATACCCAATGTTTTTATGTTTTTTTGCTTTTTTCTACCCATTATGGGGCAATAAGTACAGGTAGCGTTTTGCTATTTCAAAGCCATTTTTTCCAAATCTGGTAATTCTTCCCCCCATGTGCCATTTCGGGTATCTTTGAACCCGGCCAATGCAATTTACCCCATCAAGTCATATATTTTTGAAAACTAGACAGCCCAGGGTATTTCAAATGCTAGTATTTTAACTCTTTCCATGCACCATATCTACCACCAGTCTTTGT
Organism: Spea multiplicata; assembly: GCA_009364415.1. Taxonomy (NCBI): domain Eukaryota; kingdom Metazoa; phylum Chordata; class Amphibia; order Anura; family Pelobatidae; genus Spea; species Spea multiplicata. The sequence continues at coordinate 22,817 of VKOC01019672.1, read as the reverse complement.
CAAACTTTGTGGTAGTCATTTTTTTGCATTTGGTTTTCCACACACATTTTACTTCAGGTATGAATTAAAAAGTTCTCGTATATGTCACTATCACAAAACACCCCAATATGTGTTCAGCAACATCTCCTGAGTACAGCGATACCTCACATGAATGATTTTGCCTGGCTGTTTGGGGGCAAAAGGGCCACATTTGGGGCATGCGCATTTTTCAATGTTGAACTTTGGCATTTGGGGATCCACTGCCCATGCCCTATTTGGTACATCTTTGAGCCGGGCCATTTCAGTGTGCCCAATAAACCCATATATTTTTGAAAACTAGACACCCCAGGGTATTTCAAATGCTAGTATTTTAACTCTTTCCATGCACCATATCTACCACCAGTCTTTGTCAAACTTTGTGGTAGTCATTTTTTTGCATTTGGTTTTCCACACACATTTTACTTCAGGTATGAATTAAAATGTTCTCGTATATGTCACTATCACAAAACACCCCAATATGTGTTCAGCAACATCTCCTGAGTACAGCGATACCTCACATGAATGATTTTGCCTGGCTGTTTGGGGGCAAAAGGGCCACATTTGGGGCATGCGCATTTTTCAATGTTGAACTTTGGCATTTGGGGATCCACTGCCCATGCCCTATTTGGTACATCTTTGAGCCGGGCCATTTCAGTGTGCCCTATAAAACCATATGTTTTTCAAAACTAGACACCACAGGGTATTTTAAATGCTGGTATTTTAACTCTTTGCATGCACACATTTTACCACCAGCATTTTTTCAAAGTTTGCAGTAGTATTTTTGTGTGTGTATTTTTCCCACACACACCTACTTTATGTATGAATTTACAGCTCCTGGTATATGCCGCTGTCACAAGACACCCCATAATGTGTTCAGCAACATCTCCTGAGTGCAGTGATACCCCACATGCATGGGTGTGTCATTTTTTGGGGGAACTAAAAGGCCACATTTGGTACGTGTGCATTTTTATAATTGGAAATTAGATGTGTGGCCATCCTTCCCCCCGTGTTAATTGGGACGTTGTTGAATCTGGCCAATTCAATTTACCCCATCAAATCATACATTTTTTAAAAGTAGACACCCCACGGGCATTTAATATGCCAGTATTTTAACTCTTTCCATGCGAGAATTGTTTTAAGCTAATATGCTAATTTTAGGACTTGCTCACAAAAATATATTTTTTATATATATATTTTATTTTTTTTGCCTTTTTTTTATTTTTTTTTTAACATTTTTTTTTCAACTTGGAGGTTCCCCTGATAGTGACATCAGTGGGAAATGATTTTTACATTTTACTAGTTTTTTACTATTTTTTTTCTAATTATTATCAATTTTATTTTATTTTTTAATTTATTTTTACTAATCACACTGTGATTAGAAAGCTGGGCTCCATTGACTTGCATGGTGAATGCAGTACCTGTATTCAACCTGCAAGTGGAGCCAGAGTTCTCTAGATGGTCTGGAGACCATCTAGCGAACTTTTGTTAAATTTTACTTGCTGGTTCCTGTTATGTGCGGCGGCCATCTTACTTGATGGCGAAGATCAACGGCAGCTGCGGCTGTGACCGCTCTCCGGAGCGGTCACAGCCCATCAAAAGGTTAGTGTTTGGTGTCGCTGGATGCCTCCTGATGGAGGCATTCTAGCGACACCCTTTAAGTTTAGGAGGCGATCGTTGATCGCCTCCTAAACGCTTTTAAAACGGGCGTCCGCCGCCATACATAGTATGGCGGATGTTGACGCCCCGTGGAGGGGCCAGAGATGGCCCCTTCGTGCCGATCGCGGCGTTGCTGAATGCCTCGAGGTCGAGGCATTCAGCAACGCTTTTTGGGTGCAGAAAGCGATAGTAGATCGCTTTCTGCACCCGTTTAAAGACGTGCCGGTCCTGGCACGTCAATTGTCGTAAAGCACATGCTTTTACGTGTCGTGCCAGGACCGGCAATTGTCGTTAAGGGGTTAATACAAACTCAATGAGTAACATAAGGGCTCTCAGTCAGCAATCCACTTGGATTTTTATTAGTTTATTTCTCATATGTTGGAAAATTCACATCATATGGTGTTATTCATAATATTCCAGATCATACTTCCTTTTTTGTTCATTTATTTTTTTCTCTTCAAAATGATCTCTTTTTCTCAAGATTTACATTGTATAATGAGTGTTTGTGATGTCACAAGCTTTATCTTTCTAATTGAAAAAAAGTCACAGATACAAAATTTTAAGTGGTCATGCAACTCAAATTAAGCAAATAAAAATAGCAGTGACAATATTTTTAAACGTAACATATCCAACTGGCTTTTCCCTTTTAAAACTGAATCCCATTTCAAGAAACACACAAAAGAATAGTCCGCAAAATTTGTCTTTAGGCAGGGTTGACCTGTGAAGAACTCCATTACAGAGTCTGGGTCAATGTGACCTTCCACTTAGCTAAAGATTACATTCCATTATGCACCTACTGTCCTAGCAGTTCTTCACAAACCTCATGTTGACAGCTGAAAATTATCTGCTTTTCTTTTGTTTGCAGAAAATACTTTTTGTATTTTTACATTTTAGTTGTGGGTTTGGGAAAATTGAAGGGTAAAGGATTTTCCTTTTTGTAATGATGAACCTCAGAATTTATATTATTCTGTGGTAACAAATAACTTTTGCTACATGTATGCCAGAGGAAATTATGAGGCGACGTGAGAGTGCCCTCTGGCATCAGCTGCCATTCATTGATTGATGCCAGAGGAGGCCAGCAACCAAAAGAGTCGCTTGTACGGACCTTTAACTCCTGGAGCATCCCCAGGGCAAGTTTTGACGTCCGGAGTTAAAGGTCCGTATGAGCGACTCTATTGGTCACGGGCAGGAAACACCTCTAGTATCAACCAATTAAGGGCAGCTGCTAGTACAGACCTTTAACTCCTTTAGCCGAGAGACCAATGGTCTCCCCAGGCCAAGTTTTGGCGTCAGGAGTTAAAGGTCCATACGAGCGACTCTGTTGGTCATAGGCAGAGAGCTCCTCTGGCATCAATCAATGAAGGGCAGCTGCGGAAGCTGGGCTATAAGACATCCTATAGCAGGTGTAGGTGCAGTGAGGGAAACATTGCCCCGATGTTGGAAAATGTGTAATTTATCAAAAGAAATATTTACAAAATGTAATGGTTGTTTACTATTGTAGAATATAAGCTTGCATGCAGGGCCCTCTCTACCTAATGTATCGCTTAGTCTGAGACTTAATCTGTCAAGTCTAGTTGAATTTTATGTATTGTAAGAAGCAACGTGTAAACTGTTGGCAATCAGTGGCATCAGCATCATCATGCTGTGCCCACCATGTGAGCACCAAGAGGTTGCTCAAGTTTTCAGCAACCACTCGGCGCCCCTCAATCTCCTCCACGAGGCTTCTGTCTTTAGTGTATTTGTCACGGTGCTGGCGTTTCATGCTGAGCACCGGAATATGACATCATATTCCGGCGTTCAGCAGTGAAGCAGCGTGCACCACGACGAAGACACTGAAGACAGAAGCCTCCCGCTCCCACCACAGGATGTCTGAAGATAAGTGATCTACAAAGGAGGGAGAGGATAGATATTAAGAAGGAGGGGGAGAGGGGGTAGATAGTGAGAAAGGAGGGTACCAAGAACATTGAAATAAAGTCAGTCAGCGAGAATAAATAAATGAATGTGTGTATGAATTGTGTAAATGAGTTACAGAATAAATGAATTAATGTGTGGGAGAGTTGTGTGAATGAGTTAAAGATTAAATGAATTTGTGAGAATGCATTAATAAATGTGTAACTAAATTGTGTGAAAAAGTGAGGGAATTAATGATTGTGTGAATTAGTGAGTGACTGTAAAAGTGCCTCTGTGTATTATAGATGTAATAATAATAATTGATTTTTGGAAAGGCAAAGATGGCATGGCAGGGTGTTTATCGCACAAAGATGGCACAGGATGGGCTGTTTGGGGACAAAGATTGAAAATCCTATATGTGTTATCTGCGTGCTGGTCAGGTTCTATGTGGACAGTGTGGACGCCAGGGCTGGCTTTGGGGTGTGCAACCTGTGATCTATGCCTGAAATATAGGGAGTTTTATCTCTAACTTTAATGCGGAGTTTTTCTGCAGATCTACACCTGCAAAGCTGGGTTTCTGTGTTATTCTGTTCATCTATATATGCTATGCAATGTTTCCATACATTATTTATGTATACCTGCAAATGCGTGGCTTGTTTGTCGTATTCAGTTGATGGATATCTGCAAAGCTGTTTTCATGTATTGTTTATTTGATCTACACCTTCGGTGCTGAGTTTACATGTGATTTCCAGTTGATCTATAACTGCAATGCTGGGTTTGTGTGTTTTGTTGATCTATACCTGCTATGCTATGTTTCCATACATTATTTGTGTATACCTGCAAATACATAGTTTTTATGTCTTATTCAGTTGATGTATACATACACATGCTGTTGACATGTGTTTATTTCATCTATACCTGAACTGCAAGGAATGAGGGACAAAGGGACTCCTGGGGAGTACAGGGGAGAGGACCTCTCAATGTCACAGTAGGGTCAGGAGCACTAAAGACTGCAGTTGGCAATAGCGAGAGAGTGATTGCGTGCCAGGGCGCGCAAAGCAGGGCGCAAAGAAATGCCTTCCGGGGGTCCAATTTTTTTCAATATTAAATATATTGGCTACAGGGTCTAACATATATATTTACATTATATTGGAAGCAGAGGGTCTAATATTAAAGAATGAAAAACAACTGCCAGTTCAGCTGTTAATTTAAAATCATATTTCAATCACAGTCTTTACTTCAAAGAGATAAGTACAGATTATGTAGTTAAAAATGCATGTCTAACGCATATATATACTGGTTAACACTTTCATACCAAACTTTACATTTATCTAATTAGAAACATCTATCCTAGTAGTGAGTTCCATCCTGCAGTGGCAGGGACACCTCTATAGCATATGTATGTGGACACCATCACACCTATGAAAGCTTGTTAGAAATCCCATTCCAAATCCATGACCATTAATATGGAGTTGACCTCAACCCTTTGCAGCTAAAACAGTCTTTACTCTTCCGAGAAGGCTTCCCACATTTGTGAGGTCAGGCACTGATGTTGGAGGAAAAGGCCTGGCTTGTAATTGGTGTTCCAATTCATCCTAAAGGTTCAATGGGATTAAAATTAGGGCTCGGGGCAGGCCTTACTTTTGTGCTTATGTGCTTGATTTTATACACCTCTTAGCAATAGGTGTGGATGAAACGCCTAAACGTAATAATTGGGAGAGGTATTCCGTCATACAGTCTACATGAAAATATATATATGCAGAATTAAAGCACAAAGAAGTATACATTTGTTTCTGTTTTACTGGCTCTTTTCTAAATTACATCTTTTAGCATTTCTGTCAGTTTCACATTATGAAAATGAAAACTCTGTTATAACTAAATACCCTTGTGAATAAAACTCTTTATATATAACTTGATCATTACAGAAACATTACAAAGAATATGTATTCATGGCAGATAAAAATAACAAATAATTTAAAAAATAAGGATACCAAAACCATCAAAATCATGCCACATCTTTCACATTATTACTTTGAAACATAAATGCCAAAACATTGTTTTCTTGTGGGAGGGATGTTGTTTGTTTGTTTTAACATCTCTTTTGTAATAATCATTCTTAATGCAAAATTATTGCACAGTCACATTTTGATGGTATCCGCAAGCAGGATAATGAACGACTGGTTTATACTAGCTTATTGAATAAAAGCATTAGACCAGGAAATATGTGAGTCATATCTCATTTTGGCAGGAAAGCCGATAAAGGCCTCCATTTGCAGGTTTTAATTGTATTGCTTGATGTCTTTGCTTTTACTGTAATTCAAACATATTATTAATAAAAAGTGAAACAAACTTTGCTCACGGGACTTGAAAGCAGGAAGTTGAAAGCAGGAAGTTGAAAGCAGGAAGTACATTACCTGGTTGATTGTCTTTTACAGCATATGGTTTCTCAACCTTGCTCACGAATCACAAGTCCAAGGTAAGTGCAAAAAGATTTATACTATCATTCTATGATTAAGCTCTGTTCCACATGAAACGTGTAAGGCGTGATCATTGCATGTCCTGCTGTATATGTCTGCATTAAATCTTGGAATTAAAGTACAAATCAAAAAAAATTACAACATGTAAGACATCTGAAGGAGGTAGGAGAGTGTGATGAAAGCAAAGCTGAGCAACTGATTAGCAACACCACAGCCACATATATCCTTGCCTCTGGTCCTATGGCGTCCACACCTCTAACTATAAACTCATAGAAACATAGAAAGTGATGGCAGATAAGAACCAGTAGGCCCATCCAGTCTGTCCAACCTCTGAGTACTCTCCTTTAGTACTTGCCCTTATCCTATATCTAGCTTGGCATTATGCCTATCCCATGCTTGCTTAAATGACTTTACTGTATTAACATCTACCACTTCCACTGGGAGGCTATTCCATGCGTCCACTATCCTTTCCGTAAAGTAATATTTTCTGATGTTACCATTAAACCTTTGCCCCTCTAGTTTATGCTTGTGTCCTCTTGTTGCGGTTTTATTTCTCCTTTTAAATAAACTTTCTTCCTTTACTTTGTTGATTCCCTTTAAGTATTTAAATGTTTCTATCATATCCCCCCTGTCCTGTCTTTTTTCCAGGCTATATAGGTTAAGATCCTTTAACCTGTCCTGGTAAGGTTTATTTTGTATTCCATAAACCATTTTAGTAGCCCTTCTCTGAACTTTCTCCAACATATCTATATCCTTCTGGAGATACGGTCTCCAGTACTGTACACAATACTCCAAATGAGGTCTCACCAGTGATCTGTACAACGGCATGAGCACTTCCCTCTTTCTACTGCTAATACCTCTCCCTATACAACCAAACATTCTGCTAGCATTACCTGCTGCTCTACTGCATTGTCTACCTACCTTTAAATCCTCAGAAATAATTACCCCTAAATCCCTTTCCTCACACGTTGAGGTTAGGACAGTACCAAATATTCTATACTCTGCCCTTGGGTTTTTATGCCCCAGGTGCATTACTTTGCATTTATCCACGTTAAATGCCAATTGCCACAGCTCTGACCATTTTTCCAGCTTACCTAGATCATTTGCCATTTGGCTTCTTCCTCCAGGAACATCAACCCTGTTGCAAATTTTTGTGTCGTCAGCAAATAAACATACCTTTCCATTAACACCATCTGCAATATCACTAATAAAGATATTAAAGAGAATGGGTCCAAGTACAGATCCCTGAGGTATCCCACTGGTAACAAGACCTTGTTCTGAATATACGCCATTGACTACAACCCTCTGTTTTCTGTCACAGCCACTCCTTAATCCATTCAACAACATTGGGATCTAAACCCAGAGATTGCAGTTTATTTAAAAGCCTTCTATGTGGCACAGTGTCAAAGGCCTTACTGAAATCCAGATACGCAATGTCTACTGCACCACCTTGATCAATTACTTTAGTCACCCAATCAAAAAAATCAATAAGATTTGTTTGGCAAGATCTTCCTGAGGAAAACCCATGTTGTTTTTTGATCTTGAAACCCATGTGACTTCAGATGTTCAACAATCCTTTCCTTTAACATTGTTTCCATTAATTTTCCCACTACAGATGTAAGACTAACTGGCCTGTAGTTGCCCGACTCCTCCCTACTGCCTTTTTTGTGAATAGGCACAACATTCGCTACTTTCCAATCCCCAGGGACAACTCCCGTTACCAATGATTCGTTAAATATATCAGTTAACGGTTTTGCTAGTACACCCCCAAGCTCTTTTAATAACTTGGGGTGTATCCCATCAGGCCCCATTGACTTATTTGTCTTTACCTTAGACAACTGAAGTAGAACCTCCGCCTCGATAAACTCACATATTTCAAATGATTCAGTCTTTTTTCCCAACTGAGGTCCCATTCCATCATTTTCATCTGTAAAAACTGAACAGAAATATTCATTGAGGCAGTCAGCTAAACTCCAACAAAAGTGTCCTGGAAACCTGAAACATATGTATGTTATCACCATTGAGGTTTGTGAATATAATTTTATATAAAATTAGACTTGGGCACTAGTAAAGTTTCCCATGTTCGTTTCTGGTGAATATTCGTATACATTCTTCGTATTCATTTTTCCTTTCATTTTCTGCCGGTTTTCTAGAAAGGGGTTAATACAGGGCTAACCCTGTAACAGTAAGCAGCAGCTTTGTCGCCAGGATTTTAGAGGTCTATAACAGCGACTATATTGGTCGACATAAGATAGGGCAGAGAAAGTGACTTGTATGAGGGGAAGGGAGATTAGATGAAGACAAACACAAAGAAACAAAGGTTCTTCTTGTTGTGCATCTTCCTCTTTGTGTACATTTATCCACTGTCATATTTGTTTATTTGGTAAAATACGAATGCACAAGTATAATATAAATTAAATATAATTTTGAGACCCAGTATATTCATGCATACAGTAAATGGATCACAGATATTGATTTCAGTGTGGCCAGTCAAATGCAAAACCACAAGTTAACAACCACCTAAGTTTCTCATAATTTTTTAATGCATTCTTTAAACAGAACAGAAATGAATAATTAATTATTCAGTGCTCACTGGAGATCTTAGCTTGAACAATATATCTTTAGCAACAGTATACAAAGATCGATGTAAAGCTGCTTTTTAATTAAAAGTAATCTTGATAACCATTTTTGTTAATTTAAAATTAATTGAGAGAACAAGAAAGGTTCTAGAAATACTGGTTTGTTTATATCTTCATTTTTTACACACATTTATCTTTATATAGTTATTACATTTTTGAAATTTGAATAACAGATCTGGTAGAAAATAAGGTTTATGCACATATCAATGTTTATCGATAGCTGTGAGAGATGCAGATAAACCATAAAAATAGATTAAAACGAGCTAATATAAGAATTTGGACTGATTTCCATAATGGAAAGGAATAGTTAGCCCAACTAGTTAGTGTAAAAATATGTTTGCGATAAATTCAATTTAGGAAATTAAACAGAAGAGATATATTAAAACTCCATAAAGTAATTGTTTTTAGCTAGCATTTAAACATGCAAAGCACTTTAATATCCCAGTGACATTTAAAAATTGAAATAAACTATTTGATGAGGCATTACCTGCTGTAGAATGCATAGCAGGTATTACAATATAAAGGTCATAATTCTGGATAAGGAGAATCTATTTTCCAAGTAAATTTGTTTTTAGGCATTTTTTCAAAACTAGCTTTCTGTATTTGAATGATACATTCTGTGCTTAGCAGAATCTAAGTTAAATGAAAAATATATAAATAAATAAATATATATATGTGAATTACGGTATAATCCTTTTCATTTCTATTCATTATAAGTGTTAATAAACTGCTTATATTACTTAATACTTAAGTAATTTCCTAATGAATACTACCTACTACTCCTGTGTTCCTGAGGTTCTTTAGTATATTGTATATCCTCTTAATGACAAAGCTTATACATGTATTGTCTTTAATAGGTTTAAGCACAACCCATTTCACATATTAAGAGGATGCCATGCTTCCAACTTTGTGGCAACAGTTTTGGGAAGGTCCTTTTCTATTCCAGCATGAGTGTACTCCAGTGCATAAAGCAAGGCCAATAAAGACATGGGTGAATGAGTTTGGTGTGGAAGAACTTGACCGGCACACACAGAGCCCTGACCTCAACCCCCTCGGACACCTTTGGGATGAACTGGAACAGAGATTGCGAACCAGGCCATCTTGTCCAACATCACTGCCTGACCTCACAAATGCTCTGCTGGATTAATAGGCAAATTTCCCACAGAATCACTCCATAATCTTGTGGAAAGACTTCCCAGAAGAGTGGCATATGTTATAGCTGCAAAGGGGAAGCCACTTCATATTACTGTCTATGTATTTAGAATGCAATGTCATAAAAGGCCCGGTTGGTAGAATGATCAGGTGTCCCAATACTGTTGTCCATATAGTGTATGTGCCATGCAGTGTTTTATTCTTAAGTGAGTCCATTATCTCAATTCTCCTAATATATGGCATCAAGGTGTTTGGATAAGACTTGTACCCCAACCCTCAACCTGAATAGATGTTGTAGAGCACACCTTAATACATCCTAACAGGACCATTCAATAAAGTTTGTTAGCAGCATTGTCCAGAGTCTGCTCCTTGATTCATAAGAGTGTTTATCGCATTTGTACGTTTAGTGAATTTAACTATTATTAGTGCAAAAGGAAAGGCAATTGGACTGGATAAAAAATAACAAAAATATTATTCTGTCTCTGGCCCAACGGGTACAAAGATGTAAAAAAAACCCATTTCATTAGCTGAATTTTTCATATGTAAACCTAAGTTGGAAAACACTTTTAATGTTGATGAAACTTTGATTTAACTGTTAAATGCCTTTTTAATGTTTTGACATTAGTCCTTATCAGCTACAGCTGTTAAAAATGTCAGTACATTTTCTTAATTTTTGATTAAAAAAGGCACATCTAAAACTTAAGAGTGGATGATTTACTGCTAATACAAGATGACTAAATGTAATCTAATTTAAACTAGGAATGCAAAACAAGTTAATGGGTATAAGGAGATTTCTTCTCCAACATTACAAGAGATGACATTTTGTAAAATGTTGTGGATTAAAGAGTGCAGAGTTATGCTAAGTAGTTTGTTAACTGGAAGGATGAAGTGACAGTTCCTATGACAGTAAGAGACAGGTTTTCCAGCCACTATTAACTTCTTATTAATCATGTTGATATAAGAACTATACTGCAGTTTCTGCCCTTAACCCCATGACTGAAAAAATATCAACTTGTTGGTATTTAAAGGAGAATTTCCATTACAATTTATCAATACTATTAAAAATATTATATTCTGCTACACTTTAATATTTTCAAGAACAATGATCAGCTAATAAAAAAAATCAAAAGTATCCTTTTAGGGGTGAATTTGCTGTAGAAAATACTAAAAAATTAGAAATAAATAGGGAAACTGGGTCTACCATTTAGGTAAACTAAGTTGCTCCGTAGTGAGCTGAGCAAGTGCGGGTGCCAATACCATGTTTTCACCTATTTTTTGTTCATGTATAAAATATTTTAACAAGAAGGAAACACTGTCCTGGATTCGCATGTTTACCTAAAACACTAAAAGCCCTATGCGCTGTCATAGCTGCTATGCAAGTACTGCAAGATGTGCAGACATTTAGCATTGGCTGAGAGGAAAAAAATGCAGTGTCAGTCTGTAATCTGTAGATTTATGGGCTACAGAAAGGTAGACCCATATTGTAAAAAGAAAAAAAAATTACCTAATGAAATCTAATAAGATCTACATGAATACCCCCCCTACTGTTTCAGTCTATGTGTCTTTGAGAAAGTGTTGGCAATTAATTTAGTATTTAACATAATAGTATTCAAATACATAATTTTAAAGTACACAATTTTTAATTGTGATGACTTTAGTATAGGCAAATAATCTGTTTACAGTTGGATAATGAATGTAAATAAGCAGAACACGTCTTATGGACCACAAATGCTGAGAATATCTGCCAAGAACACAACCTAAGGAATAATAATTTATTTTAGTCTGAAATAGCATTTTCATTAATTTAATTATACACATGTAAAAAAGTTGAATACTGTTTAAAGTGAAATATAGTTTTCAAATAATTTGCATTTTTTAGCAAAACTTACACATATCCTTCTTCTTTAGGATATTACTGATTTTTTAAAGGTCATAATTGACATTTCAGGTAACCTCCACATTAGGAAAAGAAGAAGCATTACTAATCCCTGTTTCAATCATTTTTCTTCAATAGGAACTCATGCAGAGAAGCCACTGGTAAAGACAACGTGTATTTGAAGGTCAGTTGGATATAATGTCACTCCTGATTTGAGAAACAAGTGAAGCCATCATTTGGAAATCACCATGACCAACTTGATATGTCAAACGGAAGGGGAAAAAAAAAGATAAACTACAGTAAAAGATGAAACATATGTTTTTAGAAGATATGGTAAGTATTGCATTTTAGAATTCCAGCAATAACATATGTACCCAATCAGTACCAGGTTCAATAATGTGCCGTAGCTTTTCTCAATGTCAAACAAGCAATTAAAATATAAGGATATACTATAAATGCTCCTGAGGAATATTTGCCTGAGGCTATTGAGCTTTAAAATGCTATTTAAAAAACTGCCAATCCTAGTCTCTGATATTTCTTGATATATGCACCTTGCTGCATTATCAGTGTCATGGGAAAACAAAACATACGACATATGTGGCATTTCACAAAAATGACTTTTTAAGATTTGTCATGAACTTTATTAGTTATATTATATAACATTATATTAGTTATATATAAACCTAAAGGAATTTGATAGAAAATATATAAGCATGTACTATTCGAAAGACCAGCTAATTTTTTGTTGCATTTTAATGATATACGTTAGTTAGACAATGAAGTTAATGTGCTTAAGAGATCTACTAAACTGCAATTTATAATATCAATTATACCTGAAAGTAGTAATACATAGAAAAACCATGCAGAGAGAAGAGTATAAGAAAATAAAAGGTTTACAAAAACCAACAACAGAGCTATAGATTACAGACAAGAGGTGATTTTAGGTCATTATAGTTTGAGATGATACTGATGATATTACAGATTGCGATGCCACTGATGTATGTTCTGTTTGTAATCTCCAGTTACACTGTAGTTATTTTTATGTTACCAATTGCTGGAAAAAATGCAACCCAGGGAGTGGTAATTTATCACTGAATGGACTAGATAAATTATGCATGTAAAGCATTAATGTGATGTCGCATTTGTATATATATATATATATATATATATATATATATATATTGCATTTTTTTTAGTTTGAATATGTGTTCGTTCCGGAAAAATATGAATACCACATGATGAATCAATTTAAATGCCAAAGTTGGAATCTCCATATCACAACTGCCAAATAAAATATTTCTACAGATCGTTTTCTACATTGGGTATACCAATCTGGATGGACCATCTGACTATCCCGATACTGGTAGAGACAACACCCAGCAGGACATGAGTCTTGCTTTTGGAACTATCCCAAACTATTTTTTAAAATTGCCAGTTATAAAACTGGTGATCTTGTATAATTAGAAGAGATATAAGGCACTCTATCTGATAACCTGTGTCAAAATCCCATGCAGTCTCAGTAACATCTGAAAAGTTTGTTATCTTTGATTTTCACTGTGATAAATATCACTATTTGAGTCTCTCTCTCTCTCTTTCTACAACATGATCAAAAAAAATTAAAATTTAAAAAAGCTGGTTGAAAAACAGCTTGTGATTTGCTGTACTGAAGCAGTGATAGCTAAATATTGACTCTCGCATTACCAGAACAATTTGCAAAAGTTGTTCTCTGATGACAGTGGCACGCCACACGCCTTTTACTTTATGATATGCCATAACTTTCAGGTTGCTAAAGCTAAATATTTTGTAGTAGTCATAAAAGGTTGATCATCATTTAGGGCAGAATCAAGAGATCCAGAGGTGGTTTAAATCCCCAATGTGCTGTCTTATTAAGATCAGACACCCGAACTAAGGCAGGGCACTACTTGGAAGCCACTCGCATCTCAATTTAAATGTAACCCCGCCCCCCAAAAAAACATTAAGTGAAAAGAATTTATGAGATAAAGTATTTGGTTGATGTGTATATGTATGCATGCAAAGTATTACCTGTTTTTCTCTACATGGTTGAATTTAAATACCCAAAGGATGCAGTGGGTCTAGAGCCTAAAGTGTTTTTATATTGCTTAACATGAGTTAAAGCCCCTCTTTTGTAAATATGTGCTTACAAGTCACCCAGGTGTATATGGTATATAAATTTCATGTACTATAATACTAGAATTTATGGCAGTGGAAAAGCCTTGGCAGAGGTGCCTTCAGCACAGGAAATAAACTTAGTTAATGTCTCACAGAAAAAAGGACCGGGACACAACATATGTTATTAGGGGCACATACTCTCTTCCTGCATAAATGTATATAAAGTAACAAAATAATAGCCTTCTTGTTAATGTACTTTAAAAAGTGCAAACAATTAATAATCACTGCTTTTTTTTTCTTTTATAGTTTATTCTTACCCATCAGTTGGAGTAAAGTTTTCTAGATCATAAAAATCCCCTTTACTGCATTGAGAATCCAGCAGTGATCAGACTTTCTTACAGATATATTATTAGTACACAGCATGTTCACATGAAAATTCTGGACCAAAACCAAAAATTCAGGGTTCACTTAGCCAAAACCGAAAATGACCCCCTCTCCACCTTTAAAAATAATAAAAAATCCCACACTTTTAATAAAAGTAAGTTACACACCAAAATTGTACAAAAAAATTATATATGATTGTTAACCTAGACATGATGGGCCACTCCTATCATCCCAAGTCAGCCAATACATCCTGGTACAGGGTGGCTATAAGTGCAGACCCCATACTGCTGGCAGAATCAATACACAAGAGGGGCAGCTAGCCAGGTTTCAGCATGTACTGGCTGACTTGGCTTGATAGGAGTGTGATTGCTGACAGCAATCACAGTCCCATTATGCCTAGGTTCCAGCACTTACACATCCATGCTATCACACACACACAAATTCAATAATTCACAGATTAATTCCCTCAATCACGCATACTCATTCAAACACCCTCCCCCACACCTTTACCTTCACTACAGCTCTCAATGCCGCTCACAGACTTCAGCAGGGGGCGCGGCTTCCCACATTCTCCCCACAGAGGAAGCAGGCCTGGAGCAGAGTCATGTGATATCACGTACATTCACGTGACTCTGCTTCCTCTGTGCAGTACAATACACCCTCCCACAAGTAAGCAGGGCTCTTGTGATCCTGGCTGCCGATCTCACGCGGGCCGCATGTTGGACACCCCTGACACATTATAAGAAAGTGCTGAAAACCAATGGGACCCGCATTTTGCCAAAGATACATGATGGAGAAATGCATAATTACAGAAATCTTTGGTGTATAATTGTTATTGAATATTGAAAATAATTGTCTCAAATATTATAATTACAAATGTGTAGCCATAATGATAAAACAATTGGATGGCTGTATATGGTTGTCCACCATTACAATGCCTACTCTTTCATGTTTATTATGGTTAATGGTATATATTCAGAGGAATGTTTTGTTATTAGTAGGGTGCCTCAGGGATCAGCATTGGGACTTACAATATTACAAAATGTTTGCAACAGGGTAGACATTCCTAGTGAAACAAGGTAAATGGAAAATTATTTAAGTAAATTAAAAGAATAGTTGAGAGGGTGGCTGTTGCAGTATAACAGATAAATGTAAAATAATATACTTGGGATGTAAAAATCCCAAGGCACAATATAACATTGGGGCACTGATCTGTCTTAGATAGCAGAAGAGAGAGAATTGGGAATGGTTATTTCTGAAGACTTAATGGTAAGCAAGTAATGCAGTAAAGCATCAGAAAGAGCAAGCAGGGTACTGGGTTGCATAGCAAGAGGCATTAGTAGCAGGAAGAGAAGTGGTAGAGGTTAATGCAGTGATAAAAAGAGATGGGATAGGCATACAATATCTTCAATCTATGATAGGTTCAAGTACTGATTAAGGTCTGACTTTTTACATCAGGAAAAATGGGCAGACTACATTGGCCAAATGGTTCTTATCTGCCCTCAAATTCTGTTTCTATGGAAATCTGGAGTTGTTGACTAGGGCAAAGTATATTTTTTATGCTTGTATTGATCTAGGGAAACTATTATTATGATTTTACTCAGCACTTACCGCCACTTTACACTTTTGTTCCTCCTTTAGTATTTCCATGCAGTAGCGTACCTAGCGGGGGACAGGGAGGGGGTGGTCTGCCCCGGGTGCCGCTCATTAGGGGGGTGCCACGGGCTAGGGTGACCGCATGTCCGGATTGCCCGGATCCCGGGCAGCCTCGTCACTTTTTTCTTACGTGGAGGAGAGGGGCGCCTAGCAACCACTTGGCGCCCCTCAGTCTCCTTCGCGAGGCCTCTACCTCCATCGTGGTGCCGGCATGTCATTCTAAGTGCCGGAATATGACGTAATATTGCGGCGCTCAGCAGTGAAGCAGCGCAGCGGCAGAGTAGAAAGCAGCAGCAGAGCAGGAAGACGGACATCTGGATGGTAAGTCCAAAACCTTTAACTACGAGAGGGAGGTAGATAGTGAGACGGAAGGGAGAGGGGGGTAGATAGTGAGACGGGAGGGAGAGGGGGGCTAGACAGTGAGACGGGAGGGAGAGGGGGGTAGACAGTGAGACGGGAGGGAGAGGTGGTAGATAGAGGGGGTAGATAGTGTGAAGGGAGGGGGGGCTAGATAGTTAGAGGGAGGGTAGGTAGTTAGAGGTGGGTAGATAGAGGGGAGGGAGAGGGGGTAGATAGTGAGAAGAGAGGCGGAGGGGGTAGATAGTGAGAAGGAAGGGGGAGTGGGATAGATAGTGAGAAGCGAGGGAGAGGGGGTAGATTGTGAGACGGGGTAAAAAAGGGGGAAGGTATATAATGAGAAAGAGGGTAGTAAGTATATTGGAATAAATAAACAGTGAGAATGAGTGAGAGAATAAATGAATATGTGGATGCATTGTGTGAATGAGTGAGATAATGAATGAATGTGTGGATGAATTGTATGAATGAGGGAGATTATTAATGAGTTTGTGAGAATGCATTAATGAATGTGTACATTTCTGTGAATGAGTGAGAGAATAAATGATTGTGCGCATTAATTATGTGAATGAAAGTGTGAATTAGTGTGTGACTGTAAGTGTTTGTGTGTATGGTTGATGTATAATTGATTTGTGGAAAGGCAAAGCAGGATGTTTGAGCCTTGGGGACCAAGATGACACAGGCAGTGTGGGCACCAGGGCTCGCTTTGGGTTGTGCAACCTATCATCTATGTCTGTCATTTTATCTCTTGCTATGTTTCCATATATTATTATTGTATACCTGCAAATACGGTATGTCTGATTCTATGCCTCCAGTGCAGAGTTCACATGTGAACAATAATAATAATAACAATATATATATATATATAGATATATATATATCTATATATCTATTTACATATATTATGATTGCCAACAGCAATCACACTCCTATCATACCCAGGCAACCAGTACATGCTAGAACCTGGACATGATAGAAGTGTGATTCCTGTTTAACAATTAATATATATATATATATATATATATATATATTGTTATTGATTTTTTTGCCCTACTTTGGTGTGTTACTTACTTTAAATAAAAGTGTGATTTGGTTTCAATAATTCAATAATATTAATAATAATAATAGTTCCAAACATATTTGGTTTCGGACAGGTAAATGCTGCATTTTCGGTTTCAGTCCAGAATTTTCATTTCGGTGCATCCCTAAACCAGACAATGAAGTGGTAGGCCTACACCACATCAATGTTTGGCTTAGTATATAGTAATAGGAGTTATTCTGCACTATTGTCAATGTCTGGCTCAATGTATAGTGATAGGGATTACGCTGTACCACCGTCATTGTCTGCCTCAGTATATAGGGATAGGTGTTATGCTGTACCACTATCAATGTCTTCCTCAATATATAAACAGGTACGCCCCTGTTTCCATGCCATTTCTATGGTACTGAGAGCACAACATTTTTTTGCTTTAAAATATACATTAAGCATTCTCAATGATAAAACATATATATGGATGTTGATGTCAAACTAAGAATTGTTTACAAATGTTATAAACAATGTATTTTGATGCTATCATTTTTGGCTCTGATTCTAAATTTCTTTAAACTCTCAAAAGGTCTGTTGTTTAAAGGGATGAAAAGCTTTTACTCTGGATTTGCAAGACTGTGCTTTGAGTTTTACATAATCCCTCATCAAAAAGATTAAGCAGTAAATACTCTAAATAAATATATAAAATACCAAAAATCCTTAAACCTAAAGAGAGTTATAAAGATAAAACAGTTCTTACGGGCAAATATTTTTCTGCTTTATTTCAATAAAGTAAAGCAATAGATGGCAAAGAGCAAAGGCAGGATAGTATAATACCTGTGAAAAATGTATTACACATTCATCTCAGTATTTTATAGTCTATAGGGAAATCTAAAGATATAGAAAGTTAGACGTTTATCATAAGTTGTGTAACTGAGTGAGCATGTCAGTTTGTATACAAAAAAAATATATATTCTATCTCTAAAAGATAAAAAAAAAAACACTGCAGACGTGTTACCAAAAATGTCAATAAAAAAATACTACACTTCATTGTAGCCCTCGCATGCTTTGTTAGTTCTTTAATCTGATTATTTAAAAACACACTCATCAAAGGGGAAAAAGTGATGGCAAAGCCCTCCATTTATAATTAAGAGGGCTTTATTAACACCAATTAACATCCACCTGATTATCTGATAATGCTCTAATTAGTCACCTCCACACCTTTGTCTGTATAAAGTCTCATCACAGTGCTTCTTTTTTCCCTTCAGAATCCCATCACCAAAAGCCATAACTACGAACCGGACCTATGGTCAAAATTTAAGCACATAGCATGATCAAGCTGTTTACTGACGCATCCGCAATGCATGTAAAATACAAACCAAACATTCCAAAACTACTTACCTGGCAGATAAGCTGAAAAGTAATTTGACCAATAAAAACAAATAATGTTGTTCTTTGTGCACCAATGGAAATAGCAAATTAGTTCAATAAATATTTTGTAATATGTGCCACCTCTCTGATTGTGAAGCAGAAAAATGATGATCGCTGTGCTATGGTTGACCAATCGCTTTCTTTATCACCCCTGAACAAACATCTTATAGACTTTGCACTGGTTTCAAATAGTGAACCAAAGCACATTTAGTGTGCTGATTACTTCCCATCCCTAATTAACTCCTTAAGGACCAGGCTGTGCTTTACCTTTTGTACCATTGGGACCAAGGCTGTTTTAACACTTTTGCGGCGCTCGTGTTTAGATGTAATTTTCTCCTCACTCATTTTTTACCCAAAAAATCTTTTTCTCATCAAAAAAGCTAATGAAAAAAACCTACTAAATAGATTCTACTATTTGTCCTGAGTTTAAAAATACCCAATGTTTTTATGTTTTTTTGCTTTTTTCTGCACGTTATGGAGCAATAAGTACAGGTAGCGTTTTGGTATTTCAAAACCAATTTTTCCAAATCTGGTAATTCTTCCCCCCATGTGCCATTTCGGGTATCTTTGAACCCGGCCAATGCAATTTACCCCATCAAATCATATATCTGTGAAAACTAGACACCCCAAGGTATTTCAAATGCTAGAATTTTAACTCTTTCCATGCACTAATTCTACCACCAGTCTTTGTCAAACTTTTTTTATCACTAAAATTGCGCTTCAGGTATGGATTTATAGCTTTTGGTATACTTCACTATCAAACAACACCCCAATATGTGTTCAGCAACATCTCCCGAGTACAGTGATACCCCACATGGGTTGGTCGAGTTGTTTGGGAGCTAAAATGCCACATTTAGAAAGTACATTTTTTAACTTGGAACTTTTACATCTGGTCCTACTGCTCCCATGTCCTAATAGGACCATCTTTGATGCCAGCTAATTCAATTTACCCCATCAAACCATATATTTTTGAAAACAAGACACCCCAAGGTATTTCAATGCTAGTATTTTAACCCTTTCCATGCATACTACCACCAGCCTTTGTCACACTTTGTGGTAGTATTGTTTTGGTATTTTTCCCACACAAATTGTACTTTGGGTATAAATTTATAGCTCCAGGTATACATCACTATCAAACAACACCCCAATGTGCAGTCAGCAACATCTCCTGAATACAGTGATACCCCACATGCATGGGTTTGTCTGGTGTTTGGGGTTAAAATGCCACATTTTGGAAGTGTGCCCCCCCCATTTTGGTCAATCTGTGCCCATGCCCTATCTTTGAACTCGGCCACTCCAATTTACCCCATAAAACCATTCATTTTTTAAATTAAACACCCCTTGGGTATTTGAAATGCTTTTATTTAAATTTTTCCATGTCAGGATTTTTGGGAAGATACAGTGCTAATTTTAGCACTTGCTCACAATAATAAACTTTTTGGACTTTTTTTCATTTTGCTGGAACTGGATGGTTCCTCTGATGCATAATAATTTTTAAATGTTACCATTTTTTTTTTAAATCACATAGTGATTAGAAAGCTGGGCTCCATTGACTTGTATGGTTGAATTCAGTACCTGTATTCAACCTGCAAGTTGAGCCAGTGTTCTCTAGAAGGTCTTGAAACCATCTAGCGAACTTTTTCAACTTTATTATTTTTTTACAGGGCGGCCGCCATCTTGCCGTTGGCGAAGTCACAGGCAGTGGCGGTTGTGACCGCTCTCTGGAGCGGCCACAGCGCGCCCTGGGGTAAGTGTTTGGTGATCGAGGCATTTCAGCAACACCATTGAAGTTTAGGAGGTTATTGTTGATCGCCTCCTAAACTACGTGCCTCCGCCGCCATACAGTGTAAATCACACAGTATTGCATAACCAATTTTTAGATGTCACAAAGTTCCTTAGCAAACCAAACTCTTGGGATTGTCACTAGACCAGTTTGTCACTCTCAGGAATAGAATCAAAATCAATACAAATACTTGTTTAGTGAATAATAAGGGACTGTGTGGTACAATAAAAAATATTGATCTCTTCTGGGGCATAAAAAATATAGTACATGGCTTGGAGCAACTGTTTCATATTTAGATATCCATTGCACAACTACTTATTACCTGAGGGTTGTTTTGAAAACAATACAAATCAAAACATAAAACATACCGTTTCTACTTTGTATTATTTTTAATTCAGAATTCTCAACTTTTATGATGACATTTCCCAGCCTTAACTGGTGCTAGATAGCATTGCATAACACATAGGATGATTAAAAAAAAATAGTCAAGTACCTGATTTTGGGCCATCATCCATCATTTGCTTCCTAACTTGATGTCCACGCAAACTAGGTTTGATGCATGGTGAGGAACAATTTATATCTGAGTTACAGGGAATGACAATGACGTCCTTTACACTGCAACCTTTGTCAAGCTAGCTCTAAAAATAACTGATTTGTCAAACTATCACGTTTAATAAAAACAACACATTACACAAACACTGGATAAAAACAGGATGTTAGTTAGTATTACAAATAATACAAACCAATGTAACCAAAACATCAAATCACCATATACATATCTACAGTCCTTTAAAAATATTAACCTCTTGCCAACAGCCCTGAAAATCAGCTTGCAAACATAGCTATTGACCAGTTCAGCTACCCGTTACAAATAGTTCTATCAACTGGTCACCATGATTTGCAGATTCAAATTAAAAGTATAACAACCAATTTCTGATAAATATATACGATTTACTCTATACAGCCCTTCACAGTCTTCATCCAGTTCTGTATGTCTGAAACTGAGACCATCTTCTATAAACATACATTTTTCTATGGGTCTATTCGATTTGCACCTAACCTCTCCAAGGCTTTTAAATCTGGCCTTTTAACCCAGATTAACCTCTGGATAATATCTGAACAAATTAGCAAAGCATTGCTCAAATATGCCGGTAACACCTCTTCACAAATCAGGAGCTCCTAACACCCAACCAGATTATTATAACCTTACTTTTATCAGATCCTCTCTTCATAGTTTCTCCCGCATTCTCTTCGTTGTGCCCAGTAAAAGGATGTCCGACAATCCATATCATTTTAGGGTCTGACACAAAAGAAAATAGTTAACTTTTACAAAAAATTTGGTCTGATATAAATCTCGAACTGGTCAGACACCCTTCTACCTAACCTCTTAATGACCTACCTGTCCAAACCCAATAGAACAGCCTGTATAGCTGCCCCAATCTAAAAAGAATGAGACGAAAAATTTCCATTAACTAAACCCATTGCTACTCCACATCTCTGTAGAACCCTTCTAAACTGAAAACTTGTCAAACCAGTCCTATGGATTAACCAATTACATATAACTTTTGGACAAATCACCATCTACCTTGCTCAGCTCTACCCAACAGCCTATACCTCTTTTATTTGTTTTTTAAATTTTCAAAAACAACATTACGCTATCACTACAAACCACATCTGAATGCCCCAAAAATGTCACAATAAAAGCTGTCCTAAAGAGACAGCACTAAAATTTGTTGCAACAAACCTTGACCAAGACTTCTACCAAAACATGCAGCATCTCAAAGGAGGTTTTCTTGTATATAATTTACACATTACACTGCCTTATCCTTTTAACACCTGTTCAATCAGGAAATCTTTAATCATTGGTTGTCTATCTGGTAGTTTTAAGAAAACTAAGACCTTGACAGACCTTAATTAACCAAACCAAAAACAAACTCCAACACCCCTTCCACACTAACCTCAAATTCATCTACGCATCTACATACCTCCCAACATTTCACAATGTGAAAGTGGGATACTTTTTTTTTTTAAATCTTGCAGAACTCACCAATACAAGCAATTGCACTTTACAATGTTGCGCTTGCATCACCAGTTAAAACACGCTTCATTTTTGTCAGCACAGTCATGCATATTAAAAATAACCAACGCATTGAATTCAACCAAACCAATTTATTAAAAATATTAGGGCTGCAACAACTAATCGATAAAATCGATAATAATCAATAATGAAAATCGTTGCCAACGAATTTCATTATCGATTAGTTGAATCGATTTTTATCGATTATGAAATAGGGGTTTTCAGAGCAAATGCTCTGAAAAATACCCCTTGTTTTATAATCAGTTT
>VKOC01019671.1:0-49810 GCA_009364415.1 Spea multiplicata | reverse complement strand
GATTATGCCCTTTGTACATGCGCCCCTTTTTCTTTGATTTTTTTACAGATATGATTCAATATGTAAATTGAATTTGTTGAAAAAAAATTGTTGGGTAAAAATCATGTTTTTTTTGGGGGGTGAGGGGGTGCGGGGGCCCTTAACAGATTCTCGCACCCGGGCCCTGAGGCGTCTAGTTACGCCCCTGTTTAATATGAATTCATTGTCGGATGAGGTTGTCTGGGGACATCAGACTTTCCCTTTAAAAATTCTTTTCTTTGCTATGACATTTCTAGTTGTTAGCGATGTCCTGATTGTGTCCCCCATGCTTCCATAGATCCCTTTAAAAGCATATTAGAAAAGTGACATTTTGTTATTGTTCAGCAACAATGTGATATAAAATAAGGTTTTAACACCCCCAATGTAGTATTGGAAAACAAAAAAATGAATAATAGGACATTACAAACAGAACCGCATGTCCTGACATCCTCCTAGCTGTGATGGTATGAAGTATGCAACAGGGGTGAAGATGAGATGAAAGCACACGCTTACCGGTACCTTCATTTTAAAATCATCTCGGTACAGTTTGATGCCAATATCAGCTATAGCCCTTTGTATAAATCGGGATGGTCGCAGGACAAGAACAAGCTGCAAGTTTCCTGGAAACGCCCCCTATTGAGGATTGAGAAACACTGTCTTAATAGCATGAATTCTGAATGGGTTTCCTATGGCCATGACTAATGGAGACTGTTTCCTGGTCATGGGTTCTCATCTTAAAGGTTTTGTGATGGCCATTTGACTGAATGACATCAAGGACTTCCACAAGCCCTGTGACAGGATGGTCTACATGTGTTTAAGGGGGTTCATTTAGAAATTTGGGAGTTGTGTACTTACTGCAATGCGAGTCAGAGATGCCTTCACTGAGCTCCATTTATCGCTGCGTCTGTCTATAACAATGATGAACCCAATACTGGCAGCATCAAGACTACAGAACAGGACAAAGACAATTATAAATAACTTTAAAACATATGTTATACCTGCTCCACCTTTGCCTTGGCTGATGTCCCTTTATAGAAAACCCAAAGTATTAAAATATCACAGAGCACGCTAACAGCATTTAAGACAGAACAATACCAAGACAAGAGGAGCGTAAGGAAGAACTCCCACCAAATGTTTTTATTTCTGCATTAGATTTAAAAATTCCAAAAATGATTGTAAGCAATGTTTTCATTTTTATTACAGGCAGCTACACCCTAGTCATTTGCATGTGTTGTAGCTCTGCAGGTAAGTGAAAGAATACTTGTTAAAGTATTCAGAGAGCACGTTAGTGTGCATTCTTCTTTTGAGGAAGTATCATGGGGCTTCAGGAAAATATACCAATACATGTTTACCCAGGGCTGGTGCAAGGATTTTTGCCACCCTAGGCAAAACATAATTTTGCTGCCCCCCGGCCTCCACCTCCACAAGCCCCTCCCCTCCTCCCCATAGTCACTGTGCGGCGGCTCACGGCTGGAGCCTGCACTGCCTGCGTGGCTGGCTGCCTGCCTCCCATCAAGCCTACTTTGCCTATGGGTGTGTCTACGTCATTGGCCTCTAAGTCTTCTGCATCATGAAAGTATTTTTTTTTCTTTTCCTCCTGTGCACAGGAATGACCACATCACAACTTTTAGTTCTTCACTTCACAATTAAATGCCAGATTTACCACTCAACAGCCATTTTACTGGGGTTAACTGTAGTATAAAATGACTTATTTAATTTATATTAAATTGTCCCTTTACGATAACAGTATGACCCTGTATTTTTAATGTGCACAGTATCACAGTTGCCAGTTGTTCTTTTATAGTTTCGACAGCCTCACCAAACTAGGTAATCTAAAACGAGACTGATCTGGTTGTGAATCCCTTTTTCAGGTAATCTCTGTATATTAAATCAGCACTATGTGACAAACAGCATTATGTGGTCTCATAACCGACGAAATAATAATAAAAAGAGAACAGTATCACAGACCAAACGGCCTGGGGTTAAGGAAAAGACAAACAGGAAAAAAAACAGCCTTTTAAAAAAAAATTCTATTATGTTTCATGTTTAATTTATATACAATAACGTTAAAAAGCCACATTTAGCAATAAAATGTGGCTCATGGAGACATATAATAAAGGTACCTCTCCCTGTCTTTGGGACAGAGTAGTGGACCAACAGGACTTGTCTGACAGCTTCTACATAGGCAAGCTTCTTTTCCCTTTTTATATGCATTGTTTATGACACCAAATCTGTAATGAGTATTGGGGTATTTCATGTTACAATGTTTCTTGTTCTGTTTTGTTGTTGTTTTAAGTGTTTGAGGTTTATTATTCTCTGTACTATGGCCAGGATAGTGGCATTTTAAAATAATACATAAACTACTGTATAACAATTTTCACTTTTCTCTGCATTACAGAGAGTTTTCCAATGCACCTTTACGTTACAGTTCTATTACGCAAGCTTGATCTGTACGTATAGTCACGTATTCCCTTACTGCTGCATCTCCACTAAATGAGCCCTTGTATACCTAACGGTAAACCTGGTCCTGTACCTGATGTATTGTGTCTATGTTGCAAGTGTTACCTGCTGCACATTTTGTAGAGCCGGTCCTTACCTGGGGATGCTGGTTAAATATGTTACAACATTCAGAAAATCATCGTCAGGAATCTCAGTAAAGCTGGGATACTCCGGGAAGGTGATAATTGGTGCCCCATCTTTTCCTCTTCCTCCTAAAAGCATAAGACAATATGATGAACGGCATCTTCATAGAGCCAAAGAGTATGTACTTTTATTATTTTTATGTGTGAGGGGTAGAGCTGGATTAAAAGTATGAAAATGTGTACAAAGCGAGTGAAAGAATAAAAGAAAGTAGGTCATCATACTCAAGAGAAATGGATGAGGGATGAAAGGAAGAAAATGAGAGAGAAAGAAAAGGTGCAGGAGAATCACAGTAAAGAGATTGTGAAGTCGACGGAGTGAGTATCCATACACTGATTTCTTTAGATTAAACTATTATCTTAAATAACATAACTGCAAGTAGTTATTTTTCAAAATGTACACAACATATTTTCCCATTAGAAATATCCTGAGTCTTTCCAGTGAAATTAATGCTCTGATGACATTGAAACCCTTAAATATTAAAAGCTGGCCTGTGACCTGAAAATCCTTACAGTATGATGATCGATCCATGTATTAACATTTTAAAACCATTTCCATTACACATGCTGCATAGCTGTTTAGAAATATGAAGACGTTATATTGTATATGTGCTTACAATACATTGTTGCATTTACGAAGCATGGCAGGTAGGTTGAAGATTGTGGAAAAATATATATTTAAACCTGATTTTTTTTTGTTTTTAATACAAAACATCAAAGCCGATCGTTTTTGTGTGTCAATTTATTTTATGTTACAACTCTAGTTGAAGTTAGACAGGTCAATAGCGCGTTGCTTGGTTTTGGCATGTTGCATATTAGAATGTGGTATTAGAACAGTGATCAGTTAAATATTAAGTATCAGGAAATGTAAATGTCACCTGTTCTTCTGAGGATTAAAAACACAATGACAAAGGAGGTAGTGTAAACAACCGTCCCTGTATCAGCATGCATAATCCTGTAAACTTTGTGGTCTTGTGACCTCAGTAGCTCTTTAAGACCACAGTTGGGCTCTATATCTTTTTACAATATGTGCAGTCTGTTAAACGTAATATTGGTTGCTAAGGCCATGAATAGAGTCAGGATTTGATCTGGCAAAACCTGAAACACAGAACATCACTTAGTGACCTCTGCATTGCTAGAATGTATGTGGAATGAAGTGATGAGGCCACACTGCCACCTAGTGGTACTAAAAGCCAAGTGCACCATAAAATCTGCAGGGCAAGGATAAGAAAAATGCATATAGCCATGTTAGCCCAAGAGAAAACAAGATTCTTCATCTGAAGATGATACCTTTTATTGCGCCAACATAGAAAAATATCTATCTAATTTTTTTGAGACCTCAGGTCTCTTCTAATTTCATTTGAACTTTCTAGTAAGTTGAAAGTTTAGTAGCCTCCCTGTTTTCACAGGACAGTCGTGATTTTTGAGCACTGTCCAGCATAGCTGCCACACTGTACCACTTTTGTGAGCAGTGGGTACCACGGGCTGGTTTAGATTCCATCTAAAAAAGATACCTTTGAGGTAGAGGACTGCATTGCGATGCGGGTCCCGCGGAGTCCGTCAAAAAACTTGTGGGTGCAGGTGTTGCGGGCGGGAGCCGGCGGGCAGACAATGTACCTGCGGGTCTCAGTAATCCCGTGCACTCCCGCAAGGCTGCCTTCGCTTTGCTCGCACACAGCGTTTCTTCTCTTGTTCCGCCCAGGAACCCAGCGGAGTCACGTTAATTTACGTCACTTCACGTGACTCCGGAGCAAGAGAAGAAACGCTGTGTGTGAGCGAAGGCAGCCTTGCAGGAGTGCGCAGGAAATCAAGTAAGGGGGTGGGCGGGATTGACTACATATGTGGCGGGAGCGGGCGGGATTGGACACATATGTTGCGGAAGCGGGCGGGAGTGGAACACACACATTGCGGGAGCAGGCGGTAATGTTCAGAAATTCAGCGGGATTTTAAAAAAAGGGCTCTATGCTGAGGTACTAAATGTTTATGTAACTTCATCGTTTTCGCCGGTGGGACAATATAAATGCTATCAAGTTCAACTAACTTCTGCCACATTGAGACATCCGTGTTTGTGTTAAGTTTGGTAAGACTGGAAGATCTGATGACTCACATTCTCACTTCTGTGTTAATTATCTAGCATTTCAGTGCATCTAAAAGTGCATTTACTCGGTTTGCCAAGTAAATGCACTTTTGATGATGATTATTAGTAAATACATTGAGAACAGCAAAAGAAGTAGAAATAGATCAAATAAAGTAGATTTTATACAGCCCTACATGTTTACACACTTCCTGTTTCTGTAGGACAACAAACTGGTATTGCTTGACTGGTATGGGTGGCTAATTATCTAATGAGCAAGTCAAAAGCAAGTCAATCTGAGACTAATTATAACCACTGGTATGATATAGGATCCTGTAACACACTGCATTTCAAGCTCATTTACCAAGTGGGTACTATATAAGTGAAACTGCCTCCAAGCAGAAGTGGTAGAGGCCAGGGGTGTGACTAGAAACCACCGGGCCCTGGTGAGTTGTAAACAGCTTGTAAGTGCCACCTTTGCTTGTCTGTGCCATCTTTTCCCCCAAACAACTTGTCTGTGCCTTCTTTGCCCCTTGCCCCCCCTCCAACATTTACACATATGTAAACACGCAGATTACACATGCTAACACACACATTTACTCATACCCACTAACACATGTACACATTCATTCGCACACACACTCCATCCCACACCACTTACACATACATGCTCACACACGCTTATATATAGACATCCATGCTCACACACTCTTTTACATAGACATCCATCCTCGCACACACTTATTCATAGGCATCCACGCTCGCACACACTTATACATAGACGTCCATGCTCACATACTATTATTCATAGACATTCATGCTCACATACTCTTATATGTAGACATTCATGCCCACAGTCCAGGTCAGATGGGCCCTTTCTTAACTATTTTGATCCGGTTTGAGGAGACAGCAACAAGTGGTTTAAACAATCCTGAATCAAGAAGTGATTATAGGCTGAGTCATGACATTAGAAAAAAACGTAAGGGCTGAGTGGTTCTTATCTGCCGTCACATTATATCTTTCTATTGCCATACAGTTATCTCAAATGAACGGTTTAGAGTGATGTGATGCACTCAGTTACAAAGCAAGCAGGAATTCTTGAAATGCGTAAATAATCTCCAGCTTATCATAAACTTTAGCACACTACTACCGTGTTTCCCCGATAGTAAGACACCCCCGATTGTAAGACGTATCGGGGGTTTCAGAGGGGTCGGCTAATATAAGCCGTACCCCGAAAGTAAGACATATGTCTTACTTTCGGGGAAACACGGGGGATTTGCCTGCAGATTCTCTGCAGCTCAGTAGCGTACCGGGCGGGGGGGGCGGTCCGCACCGGGTGCCGCTCATCACGGAGGTGCCAATTTGCCGGCACATTGCTGTTCGTCTCTGGAGGGGTGCCGGGTGCCGGCAAAGACCTCCGATACCGCTCCCATGCGATCGTGCGGATCGCAAGGGAGCGGTATCAGAGGTCTTTAACAGACCTCCGGCTCACTCAAGGGAGCCGGAGGTCTGTTAAAGACCTCCGATACTGCTCCCTTGCGATCCGCACGGCAACAGCTGCTGTGCGCCGGGGTCTGTTGTCAGATCCCGGCGCACAGCACTGAAGCCGCGCCCACCGCTGCCCTCTGAACCCGGAAGAAGAGAAGACAGATGAACAGAAGAAGAGGAAAAGAAGCTGAAAGAAGAAAGGAAAGGTAGGAAAGCATTAAGTGAGAGTGGATTGGTATGTGTGTGGATTAGTATATATGTGTGGATTAGTATATATGTGTGGTTTGGTGTATGTGTGGTTTGGTATGTGTGTGTGGATTTTTTCCCAATATAAGACATACCCCGAAAGTAAGACATAGTGGGGCTTTTAGGGATAAAAAGAAAGTAAGACACTGTCTTACTTTCGGGGAAACACGGTACATAAACACAGTTAAGTATAAATAATCACATTACAGTGTGAAATGATTATTCTGAATGGATAACAATCCATAAATGTTAACCTTACCTGTCAATGTTGCAAACTGTCTATGGAGCTGTTCTATGATATCTACAGCAAGAAGTGGCCGTATCTCCTGCTGCATGATTTCATCTGGAAAATGAAAGGGAGAAACACTCAAAACACTAGCAAATAATAATAAAAAATACAGATACTGCATGTGATTTCTGTAACTTCCACATTGAACAAAATCCCCTGACTGCTTCTGAAAACAGCCTCCCCTTTTGTATGAATGTATGATGACATTTCAAATGGTAACATATAACTAAATATTTAGCTTTATGTATGTGTGTGTATATATATATATATATATATATATAATCGGATCAGATTAATAAAATAGATATCGTTTTTTTAGATTTTGATCTGGATTTAATTTACAGACACGTCACTGTGACCATTATGTGCCCTCAAGTACCAAAATAAAGCAGAGTCAGAAGGCAAGGTTCCCCGGTGAATGGGCTCCCTGTCTGCCTGGCAATCAGCAGAACCGCATGCACCATGAGCCCGTTATAGTAATACTGGGGTTTCTTTGTTAGACACTTCAGTCGTTGAACTCTGAATCTGCATGCTATTCTGAATATTATTCTCACCAACAGAAAAAAATGTATATTACAGCACTTTATACAACACTTGTCTGACCTACCTGGTGAAAACACTGCAGCTCTAGATTATCACCACCTCTCCTGTCTGATTTTGGCTGCTTGATGCAACTATTCACTGGCCATGCATGCCTGGCGGAGTCTTATTAAACCCCATGGAATACTTGAAAGAGCCAATACTGGCCCTGGCTGGTGGTGAGTATACAGCGCATGCACACTGGTAAGCAGGCAATACTTTCGGCCAAATGTATCTCCTGCTTGCCAAGGAGCTCAGGGCAGATGCAAAAAAAGATAATATATACAGTGCATATGGTTGTGTACTAGATATCTGGGGCCACCGGATGTATCGAAGACATAACATACAGAGGTCTCAAGCAAAGAGCAATGGACTTAATGTATTCTCACACAGAGACAGCTATGTTAAGATTTCCTTGGCCAGCTCTTGGTCCTTGGGGCTTTTAGAGAGATCAATATATAAGCAATGGGTTTAGTTATGCACAAAGTAAGGAACACGGTTAAACATGCTCACACAGGATTTGTCTTAACATATAGTTATGCTAAGTATGGGAAGACTAAAATCTACTACACAGACCCAAGCAAGACTGGAGATGAGAGTTTTCGATGACTCCAAATTCCTACAAAGGAACCAATAAAACATATTACCTGCCAGTATTGGAGAAATCATAAATGGGAATGGAGATAATAAAACTGGTTAGATAGATGACCATGAATGATGATTATCACATCTACAGCTGAAATTCCCCAAATAGTTCTTTATTTTTAATTCCAATTGATACGCCATTGCTGAGCTCAACACAGTGCCCCGTCAAACTTGGCATCTAGGTAGCTAGCCAGGCCAGTCCTAAATCCTTACACATGTAGACTAGCTTGCTGTCATAATTGCAGTTCATCTCATGCTTTTTTGTTTTCACCAGCTGGAAAAATACTTTAGCTCATAGCTTCTCTCCACTGCTGGAATCTGAACACTTTAAAGTCATTTTTTCCATTTCGCTGCCTTTCATTTTAAGCCATTTACTTCATTCTCAAATAGCATTTCACTTCCCTAATCTCTAAATGCTTTTTATTCTTCAGTCTGATCTCTATTAACGTACGACTGACTTCTCTAACGATCTACATACGGTATATGACGTGTGAAAAATATTTTATTATTGCACCAGCATTTTTCACAGTATAGGTGGACATTGTGTAGCTTCATTAAGCAAACATTCCCCTAAACCTAAAGGTGGCAACATCATAACTTTTACAGTCCTACATAAACCAATATTATGATACAATGAAACAAAATAGTTTTTTGTTGTTGTAAAAACAGTAAAATCCCCTAGCTTCTCCATCCTTTTGCCTGCCCAAAGCTCCCAGAACATGTCTATTTGCACAACGCCTTCTGGTGATTGTAAAATGAAGAATGGAGGAAAGTAAAATCACAGACCTGTTTGCATCTGAAATGTTCAAAACTCCTTCAGGATTCTCAACAGCCAAATGGCAGACAGCAAAGTGCTTTCTACTGCCCCGAAATCCCATCCTTAATAATGAACAATCGGCTTATCCAGGAAATGATCGCACATGGCTGTGGGTCTGCTTGGATCCTTCAGGCACTTTGTGGCCAGAAGACCACAGCAAGCAGGGACGAGAGCTCTGTCAGGCTCTTTGTCGAGTTCCTAAGTTTGTTTGGCACAGAGTCTGACGCAAAGGAAACTCAGAGCAGATGGACGCAGCATTGGAACTTTGACCAAGCCACACACTGCATTTCCAGCTGTGTGCTGCCACAGTTTCCATCTGCCACCGAGCAGTTGAACATGGAGAGAATTTGGCTGACACAAATATTTTAAGAGCTTTGCAGTCAAAGTCTTGTTTAACCCCGTTGGCAGAGACAGGCAAAGTCTCTCGGTGAAACTATAAATCCTAGTAAGCTAGCTGGGGAACGAGAGGGTTGCATTCTACTGCAACTGGTGTGGCAGGCATTCCCTGTCCTATACACTGGCATTGTACTGGGATGGTCCTCAAAATATTTGCTTTATACATTGACAAAGTGTTTTGGGTCCTCACTCTATGTTTACATACTTGGAAACTCTCAGGTTTTTATCATGAGCCCCAGAGTTTTAACTTCAATCTCATATTCATATTCATTAAAATAGGCGAACAGAGAAAAACCATGGGAAATGAAAGGCAAGGAATTTAGGACACTCAGTCAATATGGGGCAGATTAACAAAAAAATAAATAATAGGAACACTATCCACAAGCACCTAACCTAATTAATCTATCTATCTATCTATCTATCTATCTATCTATCTATCTATCTATCCTATCTTTATTCTCCTTAGGGTAACACATACATTTTATAATAGCCCTTCTCCCATTGTAATATTTGATATTTCAGTAAATCTGAATAATCGTGTCTGTACATACATTTATTTGCGGCATTGCGTAAATTAAGGCACTTTCCAAGGAAGCGGTGATATGATGCCATTTCCCCTTCTGTTATTCGTACGAGGGTAAATAGTTTTAAATCGCTTGGCATCTGCTGACCACATCTTGAACACCAGGACGCCATTAGTAGAGAAGTAAGACAGTGTCAAACACACAGCCTTATTTGCAGGCCATGCACTTATCCTTCTTAAGGCTCCTGGAGGATGTTTTCTTTACAGGCAGATCACTGATGCAATTGGTTAATACCCTATTAGTGCCAGGATCTCCTGAGATGCCATTACTTATTTTAAGGGCGAGCTGATCTGCACACGTGAAGTCACTGACTGTAAAACCTCAACAAGTCCCTGAGATAGGTTAGAAACTAGCATCGAAATAACCTGGGATCAAAAATTACAGGCCATTTATATATACTGCACATTAAGAATAAACCAAAGGGAAAAAAAAACCAATCAATACAACCATACTTATGCTATTAGGACTGGTGGAAACACAGGATAAAAGTACCGGTAAATACACGAGACACGTGTATGACATCATGCCGATCCTTCCTGTTTATTGCAAATATACACATGAAAGGTAACATGCAAATACACCTATACAGTTCAGCAACCTGTAAAATGCTCATTACTAAGGAACTACCCAATATAGTTAGTTATATTATTATTTAGCCTTTAAATATTGCTGTACGAGGTAAGATTATGGGAGGGGAAAATAGTTTTATTGTTTTCCCCCCATGTGGTTGAAAAGAGATTAAGACCCTTACGGAAAGCCAGTACGACTTACAGGTGCTGCTCAATTTACCACTGGATTACAGGTGCTGGATTTACCACTTGTGGTGAACACCTATACTTTTTAATCATGTAACATTTTGCCTCATTCAGATTTTTTGCCGGGAGCACTTAATTATCATGTGACATAAGAACAAGCATAAGGAGAGCTTAAAAAATGAAACTGAGGCTCTGGCATAAACCCTGCTTCTATGCCAGAAAAGGGAAAGTAAGGGGGGTTGTCTAGAAAAGGTAAGAGAGATTGGGGGGTGATGGTTGGGAATGCCTTGCCGAAGGGTGGTGGGAGGTGTTCTAGAGCTGTGCACCTGGTGCATAAGGTGAACGGCCACCTTGTTTTTCTTGTGATATGTCTTGCTTGTTGCAAGAGCAGTTGAGGAGGAGCGGGTTTCTAGGAAAATGATGTAGGGTGAACATCTTCTGTAAATATAATGGTCCACATTTTATGTAGTAGCAGTGTCAGGAACACCCAAGATGGCTGCCACACTTCAGGTCCTGAGCTTCATAACAAGTCATCTTTTAATGATTAAAAAATATATAATATGTCAGATCTCAAAAATACTGTAAATACAGAGAAATACTTTAGAGATTGAACTACAATTTGCACCTTAACTGAAACTATTACTACTGCTAAAAATACATTGAAATTGAAGGCCACAAGACAAGGTATTGTGAAAGCTTGACTCATCTTGCAATCATCGTAAACTGCCTTGTCTATGCGCAAGCACCCTGCAATTAACTGTATTCATTTGCCAAATGCGCAATTCCTATAAATTATATTTATGGAGCTAGGACAATTTATTGAATTGCTCAATACAATTCTCAATTCTCAGGCAATCAGAAGTCTCTCCTGATTGGCTGAGAGCTCCTTAACTCAGACTTCTCATCCTGGGACAATGCATTTGGGTCATCTTATAATCAGACCTCAAATAGAGGTCTGACTACAAGACTAAGATCCAGATCCCCTGCAGTGCTGCAGGGGACCTGGGTCCTCCTCTCTGGCAGCCAGTGGACGTCAGTGCGATGTGTGCAGACAACCGCTGCTGCTGCCGGCACTTTGGCTGGGCTTCTATCACAGAGTGCCAGCGTGACTTGACCTTTAGGTGCTCCACCATAGAAGCCCTGGCAGAAGTACCGGCCAGCAGCAGCAGAGGTTGTCTGCACACATTGCACAGACGTCCACTGGCTGCCAGAGAGGAGGATCCAGTCTTGTAGCCCCCCTGATATGCCTTATACCCCCCTGACTTACCGATGCATCCCTAGACTTGTCCCTCGTGCTCCAGACTCCCTGGTGTCAAGTGGGGGCAGACGGTGAACATCTGCGAGATGCGCACAGACAACCTCCGCTGCTACCTGGGACTTCTGCCAGGGGTTTTATATATATATACATATATATATATATATATATATATATATATACCTGTGTGTGTAATCTCTTCATAGTGTGTCCCTGAATGGCAGAATTAAAATGTGGTCACCCTAGTCCTTACATACATTACACTCAGCAAACAGCACACATAAAAGATAAATGAATGAGCCAGAAGCAGAACAAATGTCTTAAATTGTGTGTATTAAATATATCAGGCTGCTTTTTAACGAGTTATAATACAGAGCTTTGCAAAATTATTCAGTACCTTATATTTTCTAAATCTAATTTAGTTGTCTTTAAATGCCAATCCTCGGGTAGGATTAAAACAGCAACATGTGACAAAAAATGGGCAATGGACATCTCCGATGACTTTTGTGCATCGCCCAAGCAACATAAATGGGGAGTTGCTTCAGTGTTGAGATTTCTGCATACACCTTGTCTATTTTCCCTTTACCTCCCATAACAGACAATACTACAAAATGAGATGTCAATTCACTTGGATTTACAGCCCAGCCAAACACACAGGGACAAAGAATGGTGTGGGCATAAGGAAATAGGGGAAGTGGTGCACTAAATGCAAAGTTGTTTGTTATACTGCCAATGGTCATGAATTAGCTGGGGTAGCTAACAGCCAGGACATAAGCCTCGTTCATTGAGGCCGAATCGGAACATCCCTAAGCCTTACACCACTGATGTGCCAGCGCTAGAGCGTGCTGATGGTCGGAATCTCATGCGCAGAGAGGTGTGTTGGGCTAAATCTCATGAACAGAAAAGAGTTGGGGGGGCTGGAGAAAATGCAAATGTATATGGGGGACACCTTGACAAGTTAAAGGGACCAGGCAGCTATCATATGCATTAAAGTGCATATGATGGCTGCAGCATCCTTTTGATTCCTAATACTGATACTTCTACGCTGTTGTATGTCATACATTAACAACTTTTTCACCCTTTCTGCTTTCTGTCTTTAGTTTGTTTGGTCAGTGTTTCTTATCCACTGTAACTGGTCCACTGAAATAAATATGTTAGATCACTTAAGGAGCTAGGGCTTATAATGTAATTCCAATTTTCAAAACCTTTATTTTGGGTTTCTCTAGCGACCAATTAAAACAATTGTACAGGTGTGCTCACCATCCACATCCAAACAAGAGTTCCGTTCTTGTTTATTCAGCACTGATACTTTTTGTATGTACATTTTAATCTAAATGATTTCTTTTCTTGTTTTGTATGTAGGCGCTCACTGAATCTATTCTACACTGTTAAAGGAAAAGTGACATAGAGAGCAGGTGCTCGTTGCTGTATAAATAGTTTGGATAAAGGCAAATCCGTGGTTGGTTTATCGCAGCATTTCAGACGGATTAACTCTCAGTCGAATTCTATTCTACTTTGATGTGGGTCACGCGGCTAGACATTAATGGTGCGTGAAAAGTCGGGCCTCTTAATTAAACCCTACAACCTGATGTCATGCAGCAGCTGCCTTTTGAGATTCTTAATTATACTCAGGATCCTCTGCAGATGGATTCATATTGCTAAGAATAAATGGCTCTTTCACATCAAATGGTGTAACAAGGTATTGGCCAGCAAGTTAACCCCTTAAGGACAATGGGCGGTCCCTAAACCCATTGAAAACAATGCTTTGTCATTAAGGGGTTAATCAGGAGCCTTATGGTTAACATTGTACACACAAGGACACACACACACACACACTCTAGAAACAATGTTTCAAGCCTGTAACAACTCGTAGCACAATGTGTGTCCACTACACCCCTCCATAAGTGATTTAAAAACTCTTACATTAACCTATTTACTGATAAATGATTTCTTGTCTAGTAGGAAGGAAAATGGGTGCACTTTCACAGAAATTTCTACTCCGTAACCATGACTACCGATTTTGCAGTGATAAAAGGCTTTAGAAGATACATAGGCATAATTACCAAAGTTTTTTTTTTAATCCAGTTCCACAGATGGCCGCGGGAAATTTATAAGATTTCCCTGGCCTGCTAGCCAGAGCACTGCAAGGCAGCGTGTCTCTATAAATACTCATAATAATAACAACTAGTCATCACATTCTGCCTGCGCCAGACATATCCTTCCCCCATGAATGATCCAATTATACTGTACAAAACCATAACTTACTGCTTGATGATGTCATTGCATTATAAATGCTATACGGCCACCACCTATTTAAAAAAACGCAATAGATTACATGGGAATTACTTTTTGTATGGTGATATTTAAGAAAACTATAAAACTACTATAAATGTATGTTCTTGGATAACTAATATATATTGGATAGCTTAATAACAGGATTCCGGATGTACATTTTATGCATCAAAATAATTCCTTTGCGTCTTTCTAGTAACCTCTAGCTGTTCCCTGCCTTTAAAGGTATTTTATGAAAAATACCTGTAATATCGGTCATAACAAGTAAAAAGATTAATTAAAAAATACAGGGGGTGAAAATATTCAGGTTGCTGCTAATGCTGAATGCTATACCTCCAAATTTAACACCAAAAGACGCACAGAGTGAAGAATAAGGGCAGTGAGTTGTCACTTTGTGGAAGAAGCCTTGGGTACCAGTCATGATGGCAGTGTTCTATTTAATGAATTGCTATAGAAGCAATACACTTGATTTACGTTTCCGCTCCCAGGAACCTTTTATTGATCCAGTGTAGATGATTGTTCACTGGAATAAGGTTAAATTTACCCCAACAACCTTGGAGAAACACACCTGGTATCAAGCCTTTTGGCTCATACAGCATATAAGTCTTAAATGTGCCATTTCAAGGGGGAAAAAATCCAAAAAGAATACACTATAGACCTTACCAGTTACAGAACAAATGTTTGAGACTATAATTCGCTTTGCAATACATTTCCAGGCAACCGATCAGGTTTTCTTTACATTATTTCAAATATTCTATACATAATGTTATTGAAAACTACAATCTCCTGCCTGTGCCACAGCTTGGCTTCAGTCAATAAACACTTTCAGTCGGAGTAATTGTTGTATACGGAAGCAAGTACTATAATAATGTAATCGATTCTGTCTTATAGTGCTTACAAATAACAGACGGATCAACTGACTTTTCCAATAATTGAAATTAAAGCAAATTCACTATTAAAACAGTGAATGGGGTTTGCTTGCTATGATAGCATAATGGGAGTTGCAATACACAGCATATGACCTGCCAACGCTTCCCTAATCTTTTATCAGGTGGATGCACGGTTTCAATTTCTTGTGATGCCAAGTTGGGCAGACCTCTACAATAGTCCATCGCCATTGTGTGACTGCCAGGAGTTCATTAAAGAACACTAAATTCTGTAGAAAGCTGAATAACCCTGCAAACATGTATTATTAATAAGTAGTCTTTTCACCATAGAAACCCATGGAATGTTCCAATCATTGGTCGCTAAAGGGACTTCATGTTGGTAAATGATGGCAATGAGCATCATTAAAATCATTAAAAAAAACCTTTATGTGATTTATAGTCATTTCAACGTGGATGTGCTTTCCCTTTACTAACTGGCCAAGGGTGATGGGAATTGTAATACCGGTACATTCCATAGTTGGGCCATCCATATGTCTGAGCAGAATATACCAAAAAATGTGATTGTAATTATTACTTTGCCTGTTTTGTGGGCAGTTTGCATGAAAAGTATCAAAAAGTCACGTGAAACTCCAACCTTTATAGGAAATATAGTAGATGACTGCCATACTGTTGCTAGGAATACTATAGTCCCCTGGCTGTTGCATATAGAGGGAATGAATATTAACCGCCCTATACCTTCTGACCCAAATTCCAGAGATTGAGGTGAAGGTCCCCTACCGATAGGGAATCGGGGAACTCCAGTAACGTCTTTTACTACCTTCCCCCATAAAGAATCACACTTGGGGGTAATGTTTTAAGTATTTTATGCGGTAAAAGACAATGGATATTAACAGCATATAATTGTTTATATGTAAAGCTTCATACTATAACATCTCAGCTCACTGTTATATATGTCTGTTTTAGGTAAAATATGTCATGGAAAAGATGATGTAATTTCTAGTATAATAAATGAAATCATCAACAACCAATAACAGATAATATGTTTTATCTACACAATGTTGTATATATGTGTGTATGTGAAATAACATAATACAAGTGGATTTTTTTTAATATGGTGTGTATAATGCAGAACATTAATTGTGCTGGATTTTAACAGAAATCTAAAAAAATAGAAAAATGTTACAAAGGTCAAGATACCGATATCACTGTTAAGAAGCATCAAACAGCATACCTCTAAATAAAATAATAGGAACATAATATGCTTTACATTGCGAAAACAGGTTGAATTTTATTTGTCGCTCAATACAACATGAGGCGATAATATTTCAGATCATGCGCAGGAGCAAAGGCAGAAGTCACAAGTCCACCAGGGTGCAGATGTAATGGAAAGACACTTTGATTAAATAAATCACTCACATACACTGCAGAATGTAGGTTTCTGAGTATCTCAAATGCAATGGCGCAGCGGATCTCTGCGTATATCTATCTACACCACGATATACCGAATTTACTTGTGGCGCTATGCATTATTTAAACGCCCTGATGGGCAGATTACCAGAAGACATGCTGGAACCTCTTTATGCGCATAGGCAGGTGTAACGGCATATAAACGAGTCCTTCCACTACCAAGAGACCAGCGCACTGCTGCCAGACACCATGAAAAATTCAATGTGCAAGAACAGACCAGCTTCGATATCATCAGCAATTATACTGACACAGCCACCCACCCATGCCCTGTATACAATGCAATTCACAAAGATATAGCCTCTCGCTACAGCAATGGGGCAACCATGTATTTTGTAAGCATCAAACATATATATATATATATATATATAAAGCATTATATAGATGCAATGAGGGGTGCATAAAAGCCCTTCAGCCACCCACCCTCCATCACCCATCACTCCCAGCCACCACTTCCTTACCAACATGAGTGATGACTGAGGATAATCTCTCCGTTAACTCCTGATGCGACATCTCTTCTTCTTTCAGCCAAAAAAGCATTTCCCATAAGATGATGGTGCTCTTTCCCCTCCGGACCGTGCGCCTGCAATCTGCCGGCTAGAGCGATACAAAGCCAGGCAGTGCCACTCCCAGCTCAGCGAGCGAAGCCTTCTCTCCACCTGTCACTAGGCAACACACAGCATCCACACACAACCCACGGACCCCCAAACGGGTGACTCGCATGTTACATCCAGACGGGCACCGGGGACCAGGGCTTTGCGGGTGTTCCTGCTTCCCCTCACTGAGCCATTCGGCTAGTCATCACTGCAGGTTCGGCACCTGCCTCCAGGGGACACAAAGGCATGTGACACACAGGAAAACCTGGACTTCTGGAGCCTCAGGACTGGAGCGAGCAAATACATTGTGAGCATCTTCACCAATTCCTTCCAAGAACCCTCCCTATACATTTACTGCCTGCCTATCCGAGTGACATATGTATTTTATACAGTAACATCTTTACTACACATAATGACCGAATGATTGACAGCACATATCCAAACTGGACACCTGGCAGCCATAGGATATCTTTAAGTTACCGGGAGTGATTTGGCTGCCTGGGAGAGGAATTTAACTTGGTTATGTTAGTGTAGAGTGAACTAGAATAGAGAACATTGATGTATGGAAAATTTTAATGTCAGCTTATGATATATTGCATCAAAGTGATGCGTATCATATATGTACCTTAAATAAGTAAGCATAGATAAATGAACAATCGTAAATGTGTGCAGGCAATGAGTACTGTGAGACATGCTTTTGTTGATGACATTGTTGATTAATCATACATTTTCAATGGCAAGCATTTGCGGATGACTACAACACTATTCATGCTGTACACTGTAGAGGCCTGGGTTTAAGATCCAACATGTTATGCGCTCTAGCTGTTCCACTCCGTTCAATATAAAGATCTTGATATGCCTGCTAAGTATGATGCTTTTCTTCTGGCAAGGAAAGGGTTTGTTGAGGTTGAGAGCAGCTGCTGCTTGTGGTTACACATGATCAGGATCTGCACCCTAGGGGCCTGTCCATCCTCCCGAGCTACTAGATTGCTGTGTTAATAATGGCGCCTTCCTACATTAGCCATGGGCCCAGATGGTAAACAAATGAAGTGAAAAGCTGGAAATCATACAATCCATTATCTGCTGGTGCAATCTGGCCATACTGACTCCTGTAGTCTTCATTGTCTACAACATTGTCTGATTATATGTATGTCTAGTAAAATATTGCATTGTAAATGTTAAAAATGTTTTTTTTTTAAGACAAAGTGGTTTTTATTTGCATCACCCCATCCCAAATACTTCATGTGTTGCAAGGTGTAAGTAGGATGACTGTATACATACCTAGGAAAATGAGCTGACCCTGAGACTCTTTAAATATCTATATGCGGGGCTGTCTTTAATACTGATTGGACCCTGGGCAAGCATTTGCTTCCCCCCCGCCCCAGAGCGAGCATTTGCCTCTGCCATATTTGTGCCCAAACAGCAGGTCTGTTTCATCTTTCCCCCCAAAAAGCCTGCCTGTGCCACCTTTGCCCCCTCACTAACACATCTATGCTATCATGCAATTATGCATACACAGATACACACTCATGCACACATACTCATTCACACATACTCCTTCCTGTCCCACCTTACCTCACCTGCAGGTTTCTCTGTGGCACTCGCACACCATGCAAGCAACTATGCCCAGGAAAAGCAGGAACGTATTGGCATCATGCCATGTAATGTAAAGTTATGTATAATGAGTGTGTGGTACAGGAGAGGTGTGCTAGCAGCACAGATGTAAGCTTAGGGGGCTCAAGGGTCAGCTGGTATGGTCCCCCAGGAATGGCTAGCCCCTGGGCAGCTGCCCAATTTGCCCTGCAAAAAGACTGCATTTTATGTATGTACCGTCTCATCAGATGATTTAACCAAATTATTCATCCTTATGGGAATGGGAATCTCAACTTGACACACTTAATTGAGTAACAAGCATTCAAAGAGAATTCATGTCATAAGTGCATTTATTGGAATTATATCCTTTAACTTAAATTATATGTTTATGTAAACTTTACCTACAATAACAGCTCTGTTCTGATTTTGCCATCTCTTCTTTGTTTTTATGCTTGAGCGAGCAATTTAATCACCTGTAACCAAGGAAATTAACTTGAAAGCTTGGGATGAAGCATGCAGAACACACTAACCCTGTAATCATTACCTGGCTAGTATCGGACACTTTTTAGAAAAGGCAAAAAGGAAAGAGAATATATATATATATATATATATATAATATATATATATATATATATATATATATATATATATGTACCATAATTGGGAACTCTCTGAGTTATTTGCTAGAATAATAATGACCAATAAGTGCACAAAACAAAGCAAGAATTCAGCGTATAGCCAGCGAATACCACCTACCTAAGGTATAAATATTGGGATTCCGTCACATATACACACTCACTGGCCACTTTATTAGATACACCTTGCTAGTACCAGATTAGACCCTTCAGAACTGCCTTCATTCTTTGTGACATAGTTTCTACAAGGTGTTGCAAACATTCAATTGGTACTAAGGGGCCCAGAAAATGTCCCCCACACCATTACACAACCACCACCAGCCTGAACTGTTGATACAAGGCAGGATGGATCCATGCTTTCATGTTGTTTACGCCATGACCCTGCCATCTGAATGTCACAGCTGGAATGGAGACTCATCAGACCAGGCAACGTTCTTCCAGTCTTCCATTGTCCAATTTTGGTGAGCCTGTGTGAATTGTAGCCTCAGTTTCCTGTTCTTAGCTGACAGAAGTGGCACTCTGTGTGGTCTTCTGCTTCTGTAGCCCATCTGCTTCATGGTTCAACCTGTTGTGTGTCCAGAGATGGTATCCTGCATACCTTGGTTGTAACGAGTGGTTATTTGAGTTACTGTTGCCTTTCTGTCATCTCAAACCAGTCTGCACATTCTCTTCTGACCTCTGTCATCAACAAGACATTTTTGTCCACACAACTGATGCTCACTGGATATTTTCTCTTTTTCTTGCCATTCTCTGTAAACCCTAGAGATGGTTGTGCGTGAAAATCCCAGTAGATCAGCAGTTTCTGAAATACTCAGACCAGCCCGTCTGGCACCAACAACCATGGCACCTAAATCCCCTTTCTTCACCATTCTGATGCTCAGTTTGAACTTCAGCAAGTTGTCTTGACCACATCTACATGCCTAAATATATTGAGTTGCTTCCATGTCATTGGCTGATTAGCTATTTGTGTTAACAAGCAATTGAAGAGGTGTACCAGGGCCAGTGAGTGTATATAGCCGTATATTGCTTAGCCCACCACTATGTCAAAGTTTAGTGTGTTCTATATAATTTTTTATGCCACACAGTTGCCTCATTGTCCAAAAAGGCTTTAAACTGTTTGATAGTCTCAGGGGGTTAAAATGCAGTGCAGTCCCACTGATTCAGCTCCATGGTAAGCTACATTGCCATGAAACATTAGATAGGACTCTCTAAAATTGGGGTAATTTGATGTAGGACCAACATTAAAAGGAGGTTTTTTGCAACAAACTAAGCCATTTGCTGGCATGAATGCTCAAGAGTTAAAAAAAAAAAAAAGAGACACACATTTGGTTTTCATGATAAGAACAGCTGATGGCAAGATGCACACAAGGATTATTTCACCGGTTTTATTCCCGACTATATAATCTGGACCACTCAGTACCAACCAAGCAGTTGCAAGACACAAGCCTAGGGTCTATGCAATGAATTTAACTTTTAATCATCCTTTCTTTGATATGAGGTTTCAGCGAGTCCATGTAAATCTGTGTATTGACGACTTGTAGTGTTTTTGCCCCTGTAAAGCTCATATTAGCGTATGACCAGCTTTCATTTTGATGTTATTATACAAATGGTAATTTAGTCTATCTACAATGCATGGTAGACAATTGACCTGTTTTGTTGGGGTAGACTGAACAGCACCATATGTGCCTCATTCGTGCCAGCGTGGGTTAGAGAGGGGCATTACGTGACAAGAATGACAAGGTGTGATTTAAAATACATTACTGTTCTAAAAACACACATTAAACCCATAAACTAAGAACTTACATTTATCACAAAAGCAAGAATCTTTTAACAATTTTGATGTGGTTTTTAATGTCTTTAAATGACAGCCTTACTAGTTACCATGGAGATCCTTTCCTGGATCAACTGCAATTTCCACCCAGTGGCTACCACTTGCTGACTCAGAGGAGGTTCACTTAAGTCTAGCAAAAATTAAATCCAAAATAAAGGCACATAATTAAATTCTAGTAACTCCCTCCCTCATCCCAGCAGGAATAAAGTAAGATATTTTTCTTCATACTTCATACTGAAACCCATGTAC
Source organism: Spea multiplicata (assembly GCA_009364415.1). Lineage (NCBI taxonomy): Eukaryota > Metazoa > Chordata > Amphibia > Anura > Pelobatidae > Spea > Spea multiplicata. The sequence continues at coordinate 28,478 of VKOC01019671.1, read as the reverse complement.
ACATTTTTAATGCTGACATTTTAATTAAACTGAGCTATAATCTTCATTTTAATAATCCTCAAATATTAATATGTTTATATTTTAGGAAAAGAAAATAAAGCAAAATAACTCTATTTAGGTCTTACGATATAGCGATGGAAATTAAACAGAGATGTACATATGTTATCTAGATTACTTTTTCTTTAAATATTAAACTGTAAAAATAATGTAGTGTAAAGAAAAAGTTTGCCACCTAGATACACCAGTCAAAAGTTTGGGGTCACTGAGAAATGTCCTTGTTTCGCAAAGTTTGTTGATTAATATAACATAAAAAGGATCAGAAATACAGTGATGTTGTTAAAGTTTTAAATGACTATTGTAGCTGGAAGTGGCTTATTCTTGATTAAATATTTTTATAGGCGTACAGAGCCACCTTATCACTCCTGTGTTCCAATGGCATGTTGTGTACAGTATCTTTAAAGGGCAATTATGTAACACAGCTAGAAATGTTCTTGTTTTCCCTGAAAAGTGACCCCAAACTTTTGAACAGTAGTGTATATGCCACTGGCTCTGTGTAAAGTCAAACAATAGGTAGCATTGTATGGTTGACTTATTTTTTCTGAGCCAGCATTGCATTAGCCACCGTGCCAGCCTTAACTATGAGATCCCTGTGTCCCATGTATCCTTATAAAGCAGAGATGCAGGTATTTATATTCAACTACAGTATGTGTATATATATATATATATATATATATATATATATATATATTGTTCTGCTAGTACATTTCCCATGTGGGTTCTCAAGTAGCAATCACACATATGATTTAAGTTCCAAATATGTAAAATAAAACATGTCCTTGTTCCATCTCGCACCTGAAAGCAATATATCAGTGGAAAAGAATTAGATTCATCGCTACTTTATTAGTACTTTAATATCCATTGTTAACCTGTGAAATAAAGTATTTAGCTTTAGGTGAAGCAGCAGATCTGGCTGAGCCAGCTCTTGAGCGGAGTATATCAAGTGGACGCAGGTAGCAGGAGATGTGTCTCGCCGGACATATCTACTGCAACTTACCTCCATGCATTTGCAAGTGGGATCATATGGTAATTAGATGTTCAACTAAGATATACATTAAAGTGCATATGATGGCTAGAATGCCACTTTAATGTTAACTTTAGGAATTGGTTAAACATTATGTAACAAATACATTGTGGCATGTGCAGTAGTCTATATCTGTAGTCTTCTATATGTAGTCTTCTATATATATGAGTCTTCTATAAATCAGATCGAGGTCTAGATTGGCGTCCTTGGCTCGGCTTCTGTTATCCTACAGCCATTTTGCCTTCTTTGCCATAGCTGATGGTTGGTTATTCACTGACATGCCTACAATACATTCCTCCATCTATCCAGAACAAGTTGTATGCTTAAATGTTCAAGAAGTTTTTTCTTCTTTTTTGTTGTTTCCAACTGGCAAATGCATAAGGGGAGATTTAGCTGAATCCTCACATGCATTTGCAAGATAGACACCTCAAAAATTTGAATGTGGCTGTCAGCTATCATATGGTTTAAAGTGCATATGATGACTGTCCCTTTAACTATAGATCATATAGTAGAAGAAGCTTACTATGGTTGCACCTTGATAATGTATAATGAAGTCATGGAGCTCAAATACAACTCTCGAACACACTTTCCTTTTTGTGAATGAACCCCACTGCTCTTTCACTTCATAGCAACATCTTCACTCAGGGCGGTACACAGGTGCACTATTTCTTTGGCGCCTCCAATACTTAATCACATGCACACCCTAAGATACAAACTCACTCTAACACCCACTCACTCTAACACCATATGCTTACACAAACTATCTCCCTTCCACGCGTCCCTCGCACCGCTTACCCCTTTAACAACTGACACTTACTCTTTGGCAGCACAGATCTCCATTGAACTTGCATGAAGCCACCTTGCAATACTAGCTAAGGGTGCCTCTCCCATACCCATAACATAGATGTCCCATAGAATCACACTCATTATACCACCATCATGCCCTCCAACTGTCCCGATTTGGTCGGGACAGTCGCAATTTTAGGACAGTTGTCCCAACTATCCCTACCTCTGTCCCGCTTTGCAGGGGAGGAGGAAGGGTGAGACGAGAGCAGTACTCACCTCGGGCGCAGCTGCGAGGGGGCGCACACCCGCCAGATCAGCAGCTGCAGGACTAGTTGGGAGATCACAATCTCCCTCTAGTCGCTCAAGATTAGGGAGCGCGAGGCCTGTTACTTCAGACCTCGCTTTACTGCTGTCCAATCACTTTGCGCTGGCAGTTGATGCCGAGCGTGGGTATATGACATCATCCCTGCGGTCTGCATCAATAGCCGGCACGTAGTGATGTGGCAAACCTCGCACTCCCACTACAGGATGGAGGAAGAGGTAAGAGATGGGTTGAAAGGGGTGTAAGGGCAGTGTATGTGTGTATGGGCAGGTGTGTGTAAGAGCAGTATTCGTAAGCTGGTAAGGTGTATGTAAAGGCAGTGTATGTGTATATGTGTGTGTATGGACAGGTGTGTGTAAAGGCAGTGTGTATGTGTGCTTATGGGCAGGTGTGTGTAAAGCCAGTGTATGTGTGTGTATGGACAGGTGTGTGTGTAAGAAAAGTATATGTGTGTTTTATGGTGTGTGTAAAGGGTAAGGGTCCTGGGAAGGAGGCTAACATTAGCCTTTTTTTAATTTAAAAAAATAAATCTCTGCTACTGTGGATTACTCTTCCAATGATACTCAGCCAGCATTATGGTGGACACCTGACTGGCTGAGAATCAATGGAACTGTAGTTCACAGCTAGCATCTGCAGCTTTACTGTTGACTGCACTTCACATGATACTCAGCCAGCATCATGGGAGAAGTATGTCTGGCTGAGCCTCATGTGAACTGTAGTTAACAGCAGATGATGCAACAGGTGTTAGTTGTGAATTACAACTCCCATGATGCCTAGTCATGGTGGACACCTGGCTGGCTGAGCATCATGGGAATTGTAGTTCACAGCTAACATCTGCAGCTTTACCTACCATTAACTGCACTTCTCATGATGCTTAGCCAGCATCATGTGAGTAGTATGTCTGGCTGAGCCTCATGAGAATTCAATTCAGTGTGTTGGTTATTTTTAATATGCATGATAGTGCTGACAAAAACAATGCGTGTTTTAAGTGGCGATGCAAGCACGACATTGTAAAGTGCAATTGTTTGTATTGGAGAGTTCCGCAAAAGCAATTTTTTTAAAAAAAAAGTGTCCCTCTTTCACATTTTGAAATGTTCGGAGGTATGCACCATGCAGATTTTTGGCAGCTATGGATTTGCCTGCATATGCATATGGCTGCATTTGGAAACGCAACAACATTAAGAAGGGGGGATCCGTTCAGACCTCTGTGTGCATGCGTGGTAAGCATTCCCATTTTTTTTTTTAACGAGAAAGCTTTCTTGCCACAAATTTGACGATTCATTGAACCGTTTTTTCCAGATGTAAAGATTTAATCCGTTTCTAAACTTGTCGTAGATTCAGGATGCCCATACCCCATCCCATGTATCTTTAATTCCTTCATTGTATTCGCCTCTACCAATTTTTTTTTTTCCCCTTAAGTACTTTTACTTGACATTGTCTGAATCCACTGTCTGACCATTCTTTGCTTGACAATGTCATTCAAATATAACAACAAACTCCCTGCTGAATATAATTTAAAAAAAATGCTGCCTCTAGTTCGCGCCCATTAAAGAATTTCATTATTAGTCCAAACCATGACGAATTATCCTCCTTCAGCCAGTAAAGGATTGTTGCTTACTGACAGCCTGTGCTTTTACGTTTGGAGCACCGAATGCTTACATAAATAAGTCGTATCTTAAAACGTCTTTTACTACTATCCAATGTACGTTATGTCACTCCTTTCCTCTACCAACATGGCGGTTGATTGCGACGCAAACTTCCGCCTCCGTCTCTATGGAGACGCTTGGTGACTTTCTTTCGAGCTTGGCGCGTAAGACAGTGCGCCGGAAGCAGTTCTGATGTACCGTTTTGGCGCGTTCGTCACTTCTATTGACAGACGATTGCTTGTCTGACTACCTGAGGTAAATATTAGGTTACGGTTTCATACTTTGTGTGGGGAAAGTATTGCGAAAATGCAGGGTCTGAGGCATTTCTGTAGTGGATATCAGAGGGGAATCATAAATCACACATAAAAAAAGGAATTGAGAATCCCAGAATATGCTATCTTGATCCCATGATGTAAGTTAATTTATACGTGTTACCAAAATGTGGTCATTTGCATTGCAAGAATTACAGTACAATGTACTGATGGCTACAATGTAAATCTAAGATGTAGGTATTGTGTGTTAGAAATGCTGCTTGTCTGAACCTCAAAAGTTTTTTTTAGTTTAGTGCTCATCTTGAGCTTACTGGCAATGTCTGCCCCATTTTTCCTCACAAGTCGCGCTGATTTAATGGTTACTGTATTTTTCAGGGATATTATAGTTGTTTAAGTTATGTATATGTAGGTGAAAGGTACCTTAATGCATATACATGTGCTTTAATATATAAATTACTACAAATGACTAATCTTCAGCCATTCAAACTTTTGCTTGTGACTTTGGGAAGCATCTTTCAGAGGTCAAAATCCTACCGCTTCCCATTTCAGTTCGCTGCAGAAGTGTGTGTGTGTGTGTGTGTGTGTGTGTATATATATATATATATATATATGTGTGTATGTATATCAATGCTGAACCAGTGAAAAGCGTTTCCCATAGTGTTCCTAAGCACATTGATGTTGGTACCGTCACTATGGCCCATCTCACCTTTTAGATCATGAGCTATAGAGAATTCTCTTGCATCCTATTTCTGTGCTTTTTCTTTCCTCAGAATAAGGAAACTGTTTTATAAGCACATGAAAGTTATTAGTTATTGTAACGTCATACCAGCGTAATAAATGGAATCTTGATAAACCTAAGATATGTGACTTGGTGAAGTGCTATATATTAAATTGTTTTGCACTGTGTTTCTTGCTTTGTCATTTATGATAAACATTGTTCATCTTTACAGGTATTTACATAATGCAGGCGTTTTTGAAAGGGGGAACGTCCATCAGCACAAAGCCCCAGAAAGATAAAGCTTCTGTATCTGGCGCCGGCAGCAGTTCTGATGGCAAGAAGCAGAAGGCTGTACCATGGGTGGAAAAATAGTAATGACCATAACGTTATCTTATTGCAAGGCTTCGATACATGCCCTTCATTTTCTTTGCACGTTACAGAAAGGCTGTGCAATAAGTGATAGTGTGTAACTTTTTTGGGTTGTTTAAAGTCATGCGCTCTAGTTACCATATGCACTTTAATGGTTATGATGGCTGTGTGGTCCTTTTTAACATTTTTTAAGAGACTAGCTAAAGCCATGTAACAAAGTAGATATGTCTGTATTATTTTTTCGTATGAAGACATTTGGAATCTAATTGTGCTGTTGGGTGACAGCATTTTCAATACTATGAATTTAACCTAGGAGACATTAACAATGTGGTAGCTATAAACAGTGGAAACAAGTGTAAATTCTAAAAAATTGGGACATCAAAATGTAACTTTACCTTAACCTTCATCTCCTCAAGAACTAACATACTGGTCAAAAGGCGAGAAATAATTTAATGGGACTCAATAATCTCCATTATAGGTTTATTGGGGGGGAAAATGTAAAAAGTAGGATTTGAGAAAGTGATTGGGTACATAGATGAGTAGAAATAAGTATTTCTAAGCTGTATAAATAAAAGGTGTGCTGCAACTAAATTCAAAACAAATTACTAACTGACACCTCTTTTCATACAGCCGCCCCAAATGTGTAGATGAAGTGGCTTACCAGGACGAAGTGGTAGCTGTATTGAAAAAATCACTGGAAGGAGCAGATGTGAGTAAGCTGAATTAATAAACCAGCCCAAATTCCAGTTTGTTCCTTTTGCAGAATCTCGCATATGCATGTGCACACCCAGCCATGGTGTGTTTTTAAATAATGCATGTCGGTACTTTAATATGCATTCTTCTTTAGTAAATATTATAGAGAAGTCTAGATAAGACAGTGTTATAAGGGCTTATTTGCATTTTTTAAAAATGTTTCTGTTGGTGTCATGGTGTGCTATTTTATTTATTATATATATATATATATATATATATATAATATATATATATATATATATACCATTAATAACACATTGGTTTCTGGCTTCTAATAATGACAAACCAGAAATGATGGAGCGCATATATAGGGGAAGAAAACAAAAACAAATACAATAGTGTGATATTGTAAAAAAATATATATATTTATAAAGTGTAAGTTCCACTCACAAAAGGACTGGATAAAGCAGGCTCATCAAATGTCAAGCTTCTAAAACTGTATTTGTATTCTGTAAAAACAAACATAGACCAGGATGGTGCAGTATCTTCAATGAACTGATCTTAAAAGATCAAAATGCACCTACAGTTGGAATGTAGCACAACTCAAAGAGTACTGTGCAAAAGCATGTTCTAATAATGACAACCTGGTTTTAAATGTGCATATATTATTTTAAATGCCCAATTTATAGCCAAACATGTTAACTTGGTTAAGGTTACAATATAGACAATTAAGATTGATCAACCTGTGTTCCGTTTTCTTCACATTTCCCATATAAACATTATTTGGATGCTACATATTCACTGCCCAGCTCCCCATGTTGACTGCTTAATGAACCTCAGCTTCAGTTGCCAGTTTCCAAAACTTTTAGGGATGTTTGAACAGCTTTTCAGACGGAATTGAATATATCGATTGCTCATGTATTGTAATTTTTGTCACCAACAGAATGTAGCAAGTTATTTTATATAGAAAGCTGTTTGAAAATAGGCTCAGATTACAATCAGTTGCAGTGATAATTGATCAAATGGAGCCCATTTCTACAAAACTAAGAGAATCTCAGACACTGCTACTGCATTTAAAGCATTGTCCCTTTCAATGATCTAGAATGTAAACTCCTTTGATCAGGTCCCTCCTGGTTATGTATGTAATCTACTTATGTTATATACTAACCGATATGTCCTGTCTACCCTTTGTACAGCGCTGCAGTATCTGGTGACGCTATACAAAATAATAAATAATAATAATCCCCCATTCCTTCCAGAATTTTGGGGAAGCTCCTGGAAACACTTGTGAACTTGCTGAGAACATGTAAACAAAAGCTAGAAAAGCTAGCAGTCTTAGTCATGTTGTATAATGTGTGCTCCCATGGCTTTTGAGGACTTTCGAATAACAAATCTGCTTATATTCATGCATTAAAATGTTAGTGTCCTGTTCAGCTTGTGACTTGATGGGAAAATCACATTAAATGCTCATTTATTTCAGCAGTCATTATTTTTGTAGCATTTTAATTGTACTGGATATTTCATGTTCAGTTTACAACTCTAAATGCAATTTACTGTGCATGTTTTTTTCTTTTTGTCCTTTTAGCTCCCTAACCTACTCTTTTATGGGCCTCCTGGAACTGGGAAAACATCTACAATTCTGGCAGCCTCCAGAGAGCTCTTTGGGTGTGTGACAATAGAAAGCACGTAATAAAGCTCCATCCGTTGCTTAAGTGTTGCTGATCCTGCAGCATTCCACACTTTGAATTGTTCAGTAATAATTAAAGGGATTTATACTTTTGCTCTGTAGTTTGCTGTGCTAGTTTTTGGCTTCTTGTTACAGCAACTGAAATGCCCTCCTTAAATACCTTATCTTGGTATATTACTTTACTGCTATTGTATTCTTTTTTCTATTTTGTCAATTGTTTCCTATTATTTTATTCGGTATGAATTAAATGTCCAAAAAAATGCACACAATTAGAAATTATTTTTTTCAACAAATTAGGTGCCGATGATAAAAAAAAATAGCCCTAATTTAAGTTCGACATCCTTATAGGGGGAGGTGGTTATTTTTAATATAAATTGATAGTGGGAGGGATATGTGGTGTTTAGGCACCTATTTCTACAGTATTTCTATTTTTTGTTTCCCTATTATAATTATTTTATGTTTAGACTTTTTTGACTGTAAATCTGTTTGAGGTCTTTAAAGACATGAGGGTTCTGTGTTGGAACTGGATGGTGACATCCCTGGATTTTTTTTTTGAAGAGGGAGAAACACTCGTTCTCACTCTTTTCAATTTGATTCCCATTACTCAGAAGGGTCAAACATATGGCAAGTGTAAACATTGCTTACATAAATATTACTAAACGTAAATCCAGATTGAGTGAACAGTAAGAGAGTGGGATACTTGTAATTCATATTAAGAACTTAGAATAATTAAGAACTTAATATGCATTCTTGTTTGGAGGACCGGGGTTCAGGGTACTGGAGTGTCCCATTAACGTATGTTTCCGTTTGTTCTTTTTTGGTGGGGGTCTAAGTCTGCCTGTGGTTAGTACGGCGTAGATATAACTGGGACTTTTATGTTGTCCTAATGTCCTACAGCAATAAACTTACCTTTATTTGTAGGCCTGAACTGTTTCGCCAACGTGTTCTAGAACTGAATGCATCAGATGAAAGAGGAATACAAGTTGTTCGAGAAAAAGTGAAAAACTTTGCTCAGCTAACAGTGGCAGGCAGCAGACACGAGTAAGCTGCTTATTTACTTTAGTATATTTATTTTATACGGTTATGACTAGTATTAAAGGTTGTAATTTTACTCCTACGACCTTTTTTGGTCCTCACTTGCTCTGAATATTTTTGACTTTCCATCAACAAAACTAAATGCTTAACTGAATTCCAAATGTTAATAGTTGGAATCTTTATTTGGGAGGAGAGAATCTCGAAGTCTTTCCTCTCCATGCCTTGATGTTTCATCAGAACCAGTTAGCTCCCTGGGAACAGCTATTACAGGCAATTTAGAATGAGCATATGGAACTGGACCAATGAAGTGTTTGTATATGCTGCCGTTCATGGCGCTTTAATACTTTTTATTTGCAGTGGAAAGCCATGCCCCCCATTTAAAATTATAATACTGGATGAAGCGGACTCGATGACATCGGCTGCGCAAGCTGCTCTGAGACGCACAATGGAGAAAGAGTCCAAAACCACTCGATTCTGTCTGATTTGCAATTATGTCAGTAGGTGAGAGATTTACGTTTTAATCAATTAACATTTTCTATTTTGAACTTTGAATGGGTGATAAAATTCCACCTTGGATACAGCAATCCGTAATGTCTGCTATGTTTGGTGTGTTTCCCTTTTGCTGCTTCTGCACACTTAATGGCCCCTTGTATTTTGCATTAAAACATATTAGGAGTGAATTTAAAAGCGTATATGACCTTGGGAGAGGTACAGAATAAATGGTGGAAGCTTCAGAGCCCAGATGTATCTAAACCTGGAGCAGATGTTAAATATACCAAAAGCATTTCTGCACTAGATAGGCATACTACGTGTCTACTGCCTCTTTTCTGTTAGTTAAATGTATGCCTTATTTATTTAAAGTGGATACTGTATAATAAAATTGTATGGCTGTATACTGTATTCTTCCATCATGTAGTTACAGATATTCCCCCGTTTAATTTGTATTAGCTGTGTGATGCTATGCATCTGATAAGTAGGAGTAAATAGCAATTTGCCTCCCCCCAGCAACAATTAATTGCAAATATATGCAGAATTTTATTTAGGGGTGCTGTTCCACATAGGAGGCCCCTTAAAACATCCCCAAATAAGTTCTTCCTGGTATCGATCATTTTGGTTTTCTCCTTAATGCTCCCTGTCTCCTAAAACTGTTATTGAGTGGGGGTGTTTTGTGTGATAGATGTGCTGGAAGTGATGTGAGGTGCTTTTAAACTACAAGACCGTAAAAATAACGGCCTTCTGCGATGGGCAGGCTGAACAGTAAAGACAGACAGCACTAAGAGGCTTCGCTGAAATGTTTTCAACAAGAAAATACAGCAAAATGGAATCTCCCTTTAAAAATGAATACACTTATTTAAGATGGATACCTCAGTACTACTGCATATACAAGTTGGGAAAGAACATCAATGTGGAACAGCACCTTTAGGAAGTGATTGGTGTTCATTGCACGTCATAACCTCAAACATCCTAGTCCTCAAAATTGAAAGGAGTGCATTTTTACTGCATTTACTGTATGCGAGAAACATTAAACTTCTGTATTTTTTTCCTCCTCCCCTCGCAGCCTCTACTGAAACCAGGAAGCATTAGTATGCGATTGCCTTGCTTGTTACTTGCATTGATGTCAGTCACGTGTATGCTGCCTTAAATATCCGTGTTCAGATAGCATTCATGTGATTGGCTGCTGCTACTCCCATTGATTTTAAATTGGAGCTCAGGTCCTATAGACTTGAAACATACTGTGTGCCCTGCTTTCAGAAGAGGCTGAGGAGGAGGCGTTAAGAGACGGGGCCTCTGCTAACTAAACAATCCCTGCGCTGATTAACATGCAGTAAAGTACACAGGAATACATTAAAAATGAATCTGGCCTTGGCCCCGGCAGCAGCAGAGACTTGTGAAATGTTCTTGCCATTATGTACCTAGGCCCCAGGTCTTATTATTCCCCACCTGTGCCATTTAAAACCTTACACCAATGTAATGCTTCGGGTTCGTCTGACAAATGTCACCACTGGGTAGGAAGGGGCCGAGCCTTTTGGAAAAGCACCCTGCGCATTAAGCTAGTTATTTAATGGTATTTATGTTTTCTATGGTGAGATTATTGATTGAGATGTGGCTTTTAATAATTGTCAATGAAGGTGCTTACAGTTCAAGTAGAGCTGAATTTTCTTTGGGAAACTCATTTTTCCCTGTCCCTGTTTGAGTAAGATTTAAGCAGGAATTCACAAAGTTCTCCTGCTGACTCCTTAACTCTTTGTGCCATTTGCCTGGTGCAGACCCCTGGGCATGTATTTTCATGCGCTCCTACACTTTATAAGAAATCCCCTCTCTTTGTTCCAGAATAATAGAACCTTTAACGTCCCGGTGTTCCAAATTTCGATTTAAACCGCTGGCTGATAAAATACAAACCCAGAGGATTCTGGGAATCTGCGAGAAGGAAAATGTGAAAATTTCAAATGAGGTATTTATGCATTTTATCTTCTTCAAATAAAAATGGGAGTCTGCAGTTATCATCTCACGTGTTCTGTCAGTGTTTAAACTGACATCTTTGTTCTATGTATCAGCTACTTAGAACACACTTTATTCTACGCTGAAGAATAGATAACACAAAAAAGAATCAGTATGATATACTTTTTGTGGGTTTTATATTGTAAAAATTGTTCACTTACTGTGAAATCCTAAAGTTTAAGAGCAATATTCTCTTCTAAGAAGTAAAGTGGCAGGATTTGCAAAGAAATTAAAATTCCAATTTCTAATTAAATAATGGGCAAAGAAATGGGCTCTCATGCTTTTAGACATGTATTTATTTAGTGTAACCGCTGTCGAATTGAGTTATTTGTTCCTTGTCCACACGTGTATATAATTAATACTACAACTTTTTTTGCATATGGCCTCTGCTCTCAAGTAGCTTTTGAGCAAAAAGATGCGGGGATTATTGGCATGTTCTCTCTGTCATACATTTATGTATTTATCTGTGCTCTCTTGCAGGCAGTGAATTGCTTGGTTGAGGTTTCAGAAGGAGACTTACGGAAAGCTATCACATTTTTACAGAGTGCAACAAGACTTACTGCTGGGAAAGAGATAACTCACCAAGTAGTTATAGAAATAGCTGGGGTATGCATAACATTCTGGTTTAGAAGGTTTGGGGAAGTGGCTGTGTTTTAAAGGCTGTCTTGGGTACTTGCTACTAAATATTAATCAAATGTTCAATCAGCTGTGTGCTATGATGGCAGTGCTTTCTAGTCCTCTTATTTTACTTGTAATCACTGTTCCTGGTAAAAGGAACCAAGCAGCTAAATATTCTTCTCCAATTACCCTGGGAAGAGCCAGTCTGACAAATTCCCCTTCAGAATTCCCTTTCCTCTGCTGTTAACCTGGTGGCACCATCACACTAGCTAAGCAGGACTAAAAAAGCAAAAGGTACAATAATCCTCTCCCCTAACAGGACCTCACACTAGCCAAACACTATCGTTTAATGGAATTGGGTTCTTGGGCTCTAGTGTTTGGAAGGAAAGTGCTGGCTTCCGCCTTTCCTTCTGCTGATTGAATGTATATCTCCCCATGTGATGTGCCGCCAGGTTTGGCAGGGAAAAATTAGGATCTACTTACCGAAAACTCTTCTTTCCCTGCCATTAACCTTTTCTCCCACCCTATTGTTTACGTAATAAACCTTTTTTTCCACTTTTGCAGTATTTTGGCCTCCCGAGTTCCTTTTTTAGTCATTGAGATACTGTAGGGGTAGAGGGTTATTTGTACTTTTTGCTTTTTTGAGTCCTGTCTACGTAGTGAGGAGGACTCTACACAGGTACAGAGGACCTAAAACAAGGAAAAAGGCACTGGCCCATGTGGCAATCAAAGCATATGAGGAACAGCTACTTCCCCCAGTAGCACAGACCTGTATTTATTTGGGGGGGGGGGGGGGGAGTAGTGTTGGGCATCTTAGCATATAACCATACCAAGTAGGTATTGGGTATGTAAAGATAGCATTCTACACTACCCAGTCCTGCAGTTATCTGTGCCCTTATTTCTTAGGTAATACCAAAAGAAACTATCGATGAGATCCTAGTAACTTGCCAAAGTGGTTCATTTGAAAAACTGGAAAATGCGGTCAAGGTAAGAAAACAAATGCCGGGTTATATACACCGACCTTTATATACACCGACCTTTATATACACCGACCTTTATATACACCGACCTATTTATGGGAACACGGGCCACAGGTGATCACTGTAAAGCACCCGCAGGTCCTGTGGGTAGGAATGCGCTGTCTGTTAAATAACTGCTTAACAGAGTACCTAATGGATAAAAACATATTTGGGGTACTTGTTGGAACCTTTTTCTTGGGTTACTTGATAGGTGACAAAAGGTTGACAAACTCTGCAGTATATGCCACTTAGAAGTATGCAGCACTTGGCTATTGCTCTTAAAATTGGGAATACCAAGTGTGTTTAATCTCTGAATCACTGCCGGATTGTAGCTAGAGCTGGACGAGCGTGCTGTGCCAGGACACAAACCTGACCCCAATATGGCTTGCCAAGCCAGACGTCTTTGTTTAGCTAGGTGGTCCTAGCTCACACTCCTGTCCAGCTCCTAATGTGCAAATGCCATTGCAGCCGCCAACCTTTTTCCTTTACTTGTACTGCGTATTAACATACATTATCACCAGCATCATCTTGTCACACAGTATTCATGCCAACCCAAATAAATTTTAGTATATGAAACCCACCTAGTTATCAGCTATCCCTTTTCCGCTTTTATAGATTCTGCAGTTCAGTTACGTGAATAAATGAGAAAATCATTGATTTACTTCATTTGCAAACTATTTTTACCCCTCTGTTCATCGGCAGAGTCTGCAGTACCCCCTTGGCTAAGAACTCGAAAATTGGTTTCTCTGTGATTTAAATCTGAATAATTTCTTCACACAGAACATGATAAATAACGGTCATGCAGCTAACCAGCTTATAAATCAGCTTCATGATTCAATACTTGAACGCGAGGATTTCACTGATAAACAGAAGGCCGTCATTGCAGAAAAACTTGCAGTAAGTAGAAAATAACAACTAAATCATATCTTGTAGTAACGGCTGAAAGGGTTTTGAAGTTGGAGAGCGCAATTACCGTTATCATAGCCTGTGCAAAAATTTGGATTTTTTTTACCTTTTGATATTGCTAGCTTGCATTGTACAGCAGTTATTTTTGTATTTGCAGGATGTTGACAAATGTTTGGCAGATGGAGCAGATGAGTATCTTCAAATGCTTGGTCTGTTTGCGGTTGTAATGCAACAACTGACTCAAAATTGCTAATTTTCTTTCCTAAAATGTCAAAATATTTTGCAATAGAACTTTTGTATTAATGAATGTGTTTATAAAAGTGTTTACAAAAATAATTTGTGTGGATTACTTTAATTAAATATGGCTCATTGGGGGGCACAGGGTGACTGTGAAACTCTGTCTGGTCTGCTGGAACCAGACTCCCATGAACAAGCTGGCCATGGGGGCTCTACAAACAAAAGAAACGCTTGATGCAGCTGACCGGAAAATATGCTGCTGCCTGCCGACAATTGGAACATCGTCGCTGTGGACACTCTTTGTCCCACCTTTGATTTTACATTAAGTTGGTGGTGGGCAACACCATGGTGGTTACAGAGAGTGAGCTCATTTGGGTACCCTGGTTTTGTTATCAATCTTTAGGACCAGGGTTACCCAGCCACGGCTACGGTACTCTGGCCAGCGACCGAGCAGACTACTCCCCGGGAAGTTTCTGACGCTGTCACTCGGGGTCCAGGCAGCGGATCATGAGCTCTCCCTCAGGATCACCCCGAAACAGTGACTCTTTGTCAGGTGGGTATTGTTGGCCACAAAACTGTATGGAAGCGTCGGGCTGTCTGGTGGTGTTTGATGGATTGAAACCCCTAATCCTATCATGTTTGTGTGTATAAATATCTGTTCTGTTTTCACCTCAACGTGTATGGTCCAATGCTTTGGGTGGGCTGCAATGGTACTTTATTGTCCTTTTTAGGACAACAGTCACACTGTGTAGCTAAACTTCAGCTAGCCACAGTGTCAACGCACTACAATGCTGGATCTGCCTGGTGCTGAAGGGGTTAATCCCCTGGTGTCACGGTTGGGAGTACCTAGTCGGGGTACTAGGTGTCCCCTCCCAGTGTTTGGTTAGACAGTCCTTCATGAGATAATTATGACAAATGGAAGGTGTGGATCATGCTGTTCGATACTACAGAACTCATAGTTCCTCTGTTATATGGATTTTGAATGTGGATGCATGTTCCTGAATTGACTTTAGCACCATGGATGGTGGGGATAACTGCATCATTTTGGTAGATATTAGTCCTCTCTGTATACAGCACAGTACCTTATCTGTTAACCCCTTCAGGACCAGAACGTACCAGGTACGTCATCCCCACAATCGTGGTGATCGCGGGGGGCAGGCCAGCACAGCCACTCAGAGCCTGCCCCTGAGCCTAAGATCACTCCCATGGAGTGATTCTGTAGGCTGAAACCGTGATTGCAGAAAAACCTGCAATCGCGGCCTAAACCTGTCACAAGTAATCTGATAAAAAAAAAAATATTTAAAAAGTTTAACAATTGAAATGTGCATGTTCCGGTTTTGACTCCACACTGTCTCAGAAAGAAGACTAATCTATGCATGTGGGGTATCGCTGTACTCGGGGTGTTACTGAACACAAATCAAGACCTATTGTTTTTTTACACATCTACTCAGAAAAATAATCATGGTGAAACCGCAAAGTGGATGTGGAAATGTTTTTCTTTTTTTGTTAGACTAAATTTGGAAGGAGCTGGTGTGGAATCAGCTGAATGGGACAGGCCAATACGCCTCTAACTAGATTCCCTGAGCCGTCTAGTTTAATGAAATATATAGTTATAGGGGGTTAACCCTTTCAAGACCGGGACGTACCTGGTACTTCCGGGTCACCGGCAGACCGGGACGTACCAAGTACGTCACTGCTTTTACGCGATCCAGCGTCGCTTTGAACGCTGGGATCGTGAGGGGCGGCTGCTACTGACCGCTGGGTGTTCCCCCCCTCAATTCCGTGCACGTGATCGCTTTGCAGCGAATCACGATCACAGAATTTAAGTATTTAAAAAAAATACTGCGGTCTTCAAGTGAAGACGCAGTATGCAAACGCCGGTCCGGAAGGGGTTAAAATGAAATATGGGATGTCTGTCTCAGATGAGACCTGGACCCAGCAAACTCATCTGACAAAATTCCATGTTTGAAAACTGAAATGCGCATGTTCCAGTTTCGAACCTGCAGTGCCAAAGATACTTGCCCTACCCAGGTATATGGGGTTTTCCTGTACTCGGGGGTGTTTCTAAATGCAAATCACAAGTTGTTTCAGTCTTTTTATGTACCCAGGAAAAAAAAATACTGAAATGTGTTTGGATTAAATGGGTTTGTCAAAAAAAATAAAAAAATTTACTGCAATGTTTGGGACAGACTGGCACTAAAATGGTTAAATAAAAAGTGTTAAAATGCCCCAAGTAAAATACTTTGGGATGTCATGTTTCAAAAAAATATACTTTTGTTTAGCAGCTTTTTCTGACCGCTATTGGGGCGTAACTCCCACGATACCACATTTCAAAAAATAGTTTATAAACAGTGATGCGCGTCATTTATATTTAACCCTGTAATTGCCAAAATAAACAAATACCAGGCATATGAGGCGTTTCTAAAAACAGGAGAAAAGTATAGTAAAAATGATACCATTTATTGGCTAACTGAGAGTTTGATTGCGAGCTTTCGAGACCAAGTTGTTCCCTTCCTCAGGCATTAATGAAGCTAACAAAGACTTGTCTAAATACAAAAGCACAATTCACACATTAACAAAGACATTAGATAAACACAGAGGTATTGGGGAATTTGTCCAGCAGTAAATTAGTTGGACTAGCAGAGATCCAATGGACAGATATGGTTCAATCAAAGCATCCTTGGTCAGTTCACTCCCTGGTTAGAGGGGCCATAAAACCATTAGACATATGCCAGATCCATGAAGGTGTCAAATGTTCTCAGGAATAAGTTGTTTGTAGTGAATTCGAATTGTGGGAGGATTAATGGTTGGTGATGTTATAATGGGAGATGAATTCTCTGTCTCTGTTGAGGCCAGTAATTAGGGTATTAAAACGGTATATTAGTTTGATCTCCCATATCTTTCTCTCCCTCTGGGTGTGGAACGATCCCATCAGTACTGACAGCTTCACATCCTGAATGGTGTGTCCAGGCTGACAGAAGTGTTCTCCAACAGGACAAATACCCAAATACTTATTCCCATTTGCACTGGTTATATTAAGTTTTTATAGGTGAAACTGAAAATATTTCCTTTTTCCCCCCTAATTTCCCCCACATTTTTAGGTATTTTTCATACTTGATGGTATATATAATTATTTCAATAGAAAGCCCTACTTGTGCTGAAAAACACTGATTTGTGTGGGTGCACCGATTGAGGAGAGAATTCAGTTGAAGACACAGCAAAAACGGCTCCAGTCCTTTAACACGTATCAAAATCCCAGTCCTGAAGGGGTTAAGGAGGGCCCTACTTGTAATCATGAAATCTGTATATAATCATGTGTTTAGTCATGTCTGGAAAATTGATATTAACCCCTTTAAAAGACAGATGACATGCCTGGCAGTGAAAAGCTTATAAAATAGACCTCAAATGGGTCTGCCCACAAGATTAAGATCCAGAGCCTTTGCAGTGCTGCAGGGAACCTGGATCCTCCTTTCCGGCAGTGGTCAGTGCAATGCGTGCAGACCTCCTCCGATGCTGCTGGCACTTCTATGACAGAGCGGTGGTATGACAACCTTCCTGGGGCTCATTCCTAGAAGCCCAGACAGAAGGGTTGTCCACATGCATTGTGCAGAACTTCACCAGCTGCCACCACGGAATCTGAAGCACAAGTCTAGGGAAGCACAGAAGTCAGGGGAAGGAAAGTGGCATATAGGGGTGGGGGGTGTTAAGGGCTTTCTGGAGGCAGAGTGACATACAGGGAGTGTTGGCAAATAAGTTTTGAAATATGAAACTTTACATATGAATGAATGTTTACTAGTAACACTTACACAGTAGTGTTATATTCAGGCTCTTTACCTAAATACTCGAATTGGGGGGGGGGGTCTTATAATCAAGCATTTGACAATGTATTATGTCCTATTCAACTAGAAGTCATAACTGGCTGGTTTCATTTTTCTAAGCAAAGGGTAGAATGAAAATAAGTGGTTTTGCTGCCTCTACAAAGACCAAAGAAAGTCAACAGGACCCTCTACCCAATGTCACGCTAAAGCAAACTTGTTTTAAGGGCAATAGGAGAAAGAGACCCATCTCCTAAAGGTCCACAAACTGCTGGTGCCATAGACAAATGGGCAGACTATTCACAGCCCATTACTTATGTTCTACGGCTAGCATTGCTTCTTCAATGTGCCAAGCTGTTCTACTTGCCCCTGCTCACACGCACTATATGTATTAACAGTCAGAGCTGGTGTTTCAGGCTAAGCAGGGAACATTTTAATGCCACCGTCTGGCTACGTCAGACAAGAGGGTCACAAAAAAAAAAAAAAAAAAAGGCAGTGTACTGCAGCTTCTCTGCACATCAAATACATGAAGTACTAGCACCATATTATATGTATTTGGTAATGGTGACATTGCTTATCTGCTAAGCAGCAGCCATATAAACAGTGGCATGATATAAGCTTGAGGATCTGTATCAGTCTCCCAATTTACACATCTGCTTTGCGTTAAGTGTTGCAAGGAATACAAAGTAGTAACAACGCTTGACATTCTGAATAATTTATTAAACATTTAAACTTCATTAAGACATGTGCAACCTTACAAGTAAGCCAATACAACAGATTGTTGGGGTTTCAGGGCCTAGAGCAAACTCACTCATCACTATTGATTATATAATTAAAAATTATGCTATATACCATTAGTGAATTCTACATCTGAAATATACAATAAAGGTGTATATGCAACTTTAACATAATTTGCTGATTTTATACAGCACTTATACCTTTTAGTCCATAAGTAAATAATTAAATGATAAAGAACATCTAACACAACCACTGGTATAGAACTAGAAAATAAATTCCTAATGAAAAGAAAATGTAAAGACCCCATCACTTTACAACCCACCCCAACAGTCTAAACTCTGGAAAGAGGATGAAGCCCACAGCCTTCCTCCCAAAGCAGGCAACTACAGTCTCTTCACGTCTCAAAAATCTGTATTTCTGATCCGTTATGAGCATAGAGACAAGATTCAGATATATTTCCAAAGCAGCACAATGCACGTCGCAATTTGCCTTGTCAGCAACAGCGAGTACTGCATCCAAGCAATCTCATCCAGGGCTCAAATAAGATCTGCCACATTCATTGGCATCTCCTCCACTGTAGTATTGTAGAAAGTCTCAATATCACGAAGAATCCTCTTGTCTTCCTCTGTAACAAAATTAATGGCAACACCTTTCCTACCAAAACGACCTCCACGACCAATTCTGCAGAGGGGACAGAATGGTAGTTTGCACTGTTAATAAGACTCCCATTTGTTTTATTTATTCTATTTACAGCAGTAGAATTGTATCAGTTTGGTGGTAAATTGTATTTGACATCTACATGTCTGGTACGACAATCAGAACAGTTTTCAGGCATTTCTATACAAGCGAGGCCTCATTTTCAATCTAACAGGATATTTGCCGTAGACAGTCTATGGTTTCTATATCTACATTTGTAGCAGAAAAGAAATCTAATTGTACAGAGGTGCTGCTTGACGAAAACTGGCAGCTTCAATATCACTGGCAGAAACTAAATGGCCACATGACAATAGTTTACAGTAATATTTAAAGTTTTACTCATATGAACAGTATTAATGTAGCAGCTCTATCAATACTGTATTCGTTACTAAAGTCAGCATATGCCAATGCATTAATACCCAAAACTACAAAATCCAAGCGTGAAGACTGCATTATATACAAATACATTACCTTCAGCAAATTAGTCCATGTTCCACTGGCCGCCATCTCACCACGACCAGAAGTGTGTATTCTCTGATCAAGAGACACACACCACTCACTTCCACGGGCTCATTCTCAGCAGTGTCCGGGAGCAGCTGTATCCTGCTCCTTAACTATTTAAACATAAAAGTCTAATAAGGGTTTTTGCCTTACAGTTAAAGATTACCATTTCCATGGCACAGGGGATGTTTGAGACCAAGCGTCCCTGCCTACCGGGGTAAGATTCACAGCAGGCAGGGATAGTAGGAAGCAATTTAATTTTTGCAGGGGGAACGACAACACAGCACAACAGCTATATTGTAACTTATCCTGCATGAAAAACATGCTTCCTTTAGAGAAATTTAGAGTATAAGAATTCTTTGGGGAGGTATTTAATGCTTTGGCATTGGATACTTTATCATGCATAAGTCTAGCAGACAAAGTGAAGTAAGAAGCAGAAGATTATAGATCAAGAGCACAACACATTCAGCTACTATAATGACATTTTCTAACCTGTGAATGTAGTTCTCACGATTTGTAGGCAGATCGTAGTTTATAACCAAGGAAACTTGCTGGACATCAATACCACGAGCCTATAATTAAGGGGAAAAAGTTAAGGCACAGACATAATTTGAGTTATAGGCTTATGTGCAAATACATTCCAACCAGATATGTACTCTGGCAACAGCCCACCATACCAAATTATATCAAATATACATGCAAAACAAGCTTGTCAGCCACAATATAGTGGTGAACTACAACGGTGTAGTCCACTGTGGAATGTGGTTCTTGCTTTACCAAAGGACTTAACTGTTCGGTATGTGGAACCTTCACAGAAAGTAACAGTCTTTGGATATGGGTGGACAGTTTGACACACAGGGCAACTTACCAGCAAGTCTGTTGTAATCAACACACGGCTAGATCCAGATCTAAATTCTCTCATAATGACATCTCGTTCCTTCTGGTCCATGTCACCATGCTGTTGAGATATTTGCCAATTTGCTTTTTTAGTATAAGGTCAATAACCAAATAGCCAAAATGCTGCTGTAATGATTAAAATGCTATGCGCTATATGTCTGAGACCAAGCGTCCCTGCCAGCTGTGAAAGCAGCAGTCAAGGATAGAAGGAAACAAGTTCATTTTAGCAGGGGGAACGACAACATAGCACTGTTATGCTAAATTGTAACTTATCCTGCTTTTTAAATAGCCTGTTATAGAGGGCATTTAAGCATAAAAAATAAATCTTACCAGAGCAGAGACAGTGAAGTCCCGTGCATGCATTTTTTCAGTCAACCAATCAACTTTTCTTCTGGTATTCAGAAAAATAACAGCTTGTGTAATGGTCAGAGTTTCATACAGGTCACAGAGAGTATCCAGCTTCCATTCCTAGTGAAACAGAATGCGTAAGTAGGTTGTGGTGAAAATTACTTCATTTGCCACTGTACAATGCTATAAGCAAGCCAGAATCCTAGTTTTATACAACACAAGAACAAAGTGTCATTTACTCATACTCTATATCAGCACTATGTTTGTCTTCTTTTAAGTTTCTTATGTTGCACAAACAGTTTAATAGACTTTAACTCCCTTAAAGCATATTATAGGTGCAGGCGCAAACATATTGTACCACACAACGTAGCGTAGACATTGGCTCACCTCCCGTTCAACATTAATGTAGAATTGTTTAATACCCTCAAGTGTCAACTCTTCTTTTTTCACAAGGATACGAATTGGATCCCTCATGAATTTTTTGGTCACTTCCAACACATCAGTTGGCATAGTAGCCGACAACAGGACAACCTATTGAAAGAGTTGAACAGGTCAGTTAGGACTACAATGTTTTCGTAACACATCTTGATCACATACATCTCCATACGAGGCTACACAGCTCCTGCCCCATTTGAAACTCTTGAAGACTTGAGTTGTGTGGCTCTGGAGCTAGAGAAATCTGTCAAAGGTGTTGCACCAAATCTTTCAGACAGAGGGTACTGGACATTAAGAAAGAGGTCCACCCATGTCCAAAATCGATAAGAGTGCATGTATTCTACTTCCTGTGTGTACCCTGTTAGCATTATTACAGAACCCAGACATCCAGGAACAGTAATTTTAACAGAGTTCTTAAAACAAGAAGTTTTTTTTTTTTTTTTTTTTAACATGCTAGTAATTAAAGCAGTTTTCAGAGAGTAAACATGCCAGCTCTATACTAAATTAATTTAGTGGAATTTATACAGAAAGATACATTTCATATGCTCAGATGTTGCAAATACAAGGTTTTATTACCAATTTAGTATACTTTGGAAGTTTAACCACCATTTACCTGAATGTTCGTGCTCAACTTCTGGAAAATCTCATATATTTGATCCTTAAAGCCACGACTCAGCATTTCATCTGCTTCATCCAATACAAACATCTTGATCCACTTGGGAGCTAAAAATATATATAAAAAACACTTTCAAATTTCAGCTTTACTAGTTTGTTGGAAAAGCTATAATTCTAAAAAGCTTCTCATGTTCATGGTAGCAGTTTTCAACAAGTCAGTGAGTCAGAGAAACAAGCGCTCACAAAAAGCACAAATGTTCCTTTAAATGAGTGTTGAAGGAAATTAGTCTTTTACAAAATAAAATAAGCCAACCCAGCATTTAGAACGCACCAGTCATTGGGTTGCAGAGAAAAGGCACCACTAACTGGACCCAGTTACCACTGTTGGACAAGTCTTGCTTTATAAATTACAGCCTTTACACATCAATATGTAAGATTAGGCTGCAAATTAACTCAAAATGGTGCAGTGATGCCTCAGAACAGTTTCCAGCTGGACTGTGCAGAGGTAGCATGCTACATTGCCCTCTACCTTTAGAGTAACAAGTCCCTTACAAGGAAAAAGATTGAGCGATCAGTTAATAAAAAGATCATCAGGTTTCAGTCCCGAAAGATGGTATACCATCACTTCGCTCATTAAAACAGTAACTGTTTAAACACCAGCACTTACATAGGTATCGCCGGTTTAACATGTCAAATACACGTCCAGGAGTTCCAACAACAATGTGAGGAGCCTCAGCTTGCAGTTTCTGCATCTCATTACGAACATTTGTGCCGCCAATACAAGCATGGCAAGTAGCACCCATATAGTCGCCCAAGGCCAATATCACCTTTTGGATCTAGGAAGGAAAAAACAAAGATACATGTCAAGACAAATCAACACATACACCCCTCACTATCAACTCAAAGCAGCCACAGCCTGACCCATCATTACTGGCAAAACTACAGATGTGAAGCCTTTCTACGCTTACAAAAAAAGAAACTGGCATGACATTCCTCATTTAGAAGATTTCTATAATGGAGCTGAAACTACTACTGACTGGCAATTTAAAGTTTAGGAACAGGTCCTTGCACTGCCGCTGCTATGGCTTTACTCCTGCATTTAGGCACTCAAATTACATCTGTTAAAGAGTGTGGCTTTCTAGTATATGCAGCATCAAGATATGTTTTTGTACAGTAATGCAACATGCTTTACAAATGCAAGCCAACGTGTAATTAAGTACGTCAACACTGAATAGTTTTATGGAAATGAGCCATCCCACATAAGCATTAAACACTGACATGCATTAATAGCTCACATTGTCTGAATGATGTACGCTGCAGATTTCTGGTCACAACTGACAATAGTGAACACTACATATCTACCAATTAATTTAAAATAGAATGGAAACTTCATAACATTCCATATTTTGTTCTGTCTTAAAGAGGCCTTACAGTTGTGAAACCGGAAACATGTGCAGCACACATCAATGTTAGCTGCCCTATTAATACCTGTTGAGCCAGTTCTCTTGTGGGAGCCAATACTAGAGCTTGGGTCTCCTTGAGATCAATCTCCAGCTGCTGCAGGATGGAAATAGCAAATGTGGCAGTCTTGCCAGTACCTGACTGAGCTTGGGCAATCACATCATACCCTAAAAAAAGTAGGATACATGTTCAATGTTCCCACATTTTACCTGGTGATTAAACTAGGTCAAAAGCATTGCTCTTAACACGTGATCAGTAAATTAGGTTCTCTCCATTTCAGGTCAGTCCCGAAAGATGGTAACCATCATTTCACATGCTTTACAAGATACCCTAGGTTGGGACGTGTACCAACTACACACACTGCTAAACTTTGACACACACACACCTTTAATGCAGGGTATTATTGCTCTCTGCTGGATAGCTGAAGGTTTTTCAAAACCATATGCATAGATGCCTCTCAGAAGAGATTCTTTCAGGTTCATGTCATCGAAATTGTCAACAATTTCATTCCAGTTACTCTGTAAAAAGAGAAGCATTTAGAGTTTAGACATCTCGCAGATATCATGTAGCTATTATATCAGCTATTAATTCTACTAACCTCAATAACGCCATCGGGGTCCATTCCTTCTGGGCCTCCATGGTCTCTATTAACAGATCAGATTGTACGTATATTAAGATCAGCCATTAGTACAAGACTTTCAGCATATGAGAATTTATTTAAACTGCCAGTTAACATCTAGACTGGGACCCATACACAAACCCTTAAACTTACAGTACTGGCCCAATCACCGTTTGGAATATAGTACCTACATAGTCACACCTAGCACAACTTAACATAAGCTGATAACGTAACAATTTTACAGCCATTTTGAATGCCCTGAAAGATTCTAGATGTTAAAGTCTTACCCCAAATTAAACTGCACCCTCTCACAGCTACCAAGTCTTAGTTATAGATCTTTAAGGCAAAGAGTAGACCCTAAAAAGCTACTATAAGGGTCAGTTCTCAAGTCGGTCTAGATGCCCACGAGGTGATTTAAATAGACTAACAGGACATTACTTATAGAAACTGCTAGGAAGGCCCATCAAGCATTTAAATTAAACTATACCACGCTGGTCCATCTATGCTTCCCTCAGCTAGCAGCCCGCGACGTGCTGCCCGCATGGCAAACCGTGCTGTACAGCAGGGCGCGTGTACGTCACATGACAGCCCGGTAAACAAGCCTCGGATGAGGTCAGCGCGGCGCAGCCACCGAGCGTGCCTGGCCTGCGCTATCAGCTGGGGCCTGCATATTCCCAGAGCCACACATTCCCTCGCTGTCGCCATGTTCTGAAAACGCCATTTTGCTCAAACCCACCCTGCTGATAAATGCGCCAAACCACGTCCAGCTCCATAAAATTCCTCTACAGACGCGCTGTGCCGGCCGTATAAGGAGGCGTTCTCTAGTTAATACTCCCCTATTGCGGCCCTCCAGAAACAGCACAGAGTTTGTGCTCAAGCGAAAGGTATCGGCGGAAACCGTATGAAGTATTTGACATTACGGAAATCCGTGACAGCACACAACACCGTGAGCAAGCTTTTTATAAACCTAGTCAGAGACATTTGTACCATAGAATGCAGGTGGCACACCGAAATTTAAATACTTTTAAAAGCATCTGTGCAAACTAAACCTAATATATACGTTACTTTCCTTCAAAACCCCTAGCAAATAAACCCGCTATTACCTGCTATTACCTGCTATAATCGGCGGAACTACCGGACATCTTCTGCACCAACTTCGAAGCTCAACTGAAAAGAGCTAGCAGCGGCGGCGCGCGCCATATATAGCACCGGGACTATTTTTTTCGCGCCGCGCATGAACATCTAAACGCATCTTAAGCTTCCCCTTTCTGTTTCGGACACATATTACGGTTGGGACGATATATAGATAAATTTTAAATAAGAAAAAAAAACTGTGCTGTTAATACATCGGTATCAAAGTTACTTGTTGCTATTAAGAGTGGCGGATACGAACTATTTTCTCTCGATTTCTCCTCCTTTTCTCACCCGCGGAATGATATTGCAGCAAACGATGACTGGTTGTAGGTCCCCCGACGCACAGGGTTTCCTACGCAGGCCCCTGGCTGTGGGGTCTGGGAAGCTCCGCCTTCCGTGCGATAGGTCCGGGCTCATTATAACAAAAAAAAAGTAACCGCTGAGGAAATCGGGTTGTACGAATAGGCTGTGTTCGGTAAAATTAGCGAAGTGGTTTAGTGTTCTCGCAAGGCGTGTATCATGGCGCTGCGCATACGGTGTTGGTTTTGCCACGCCGGTTATATTTAGCATGCTCTGTTCGTATTATGAGTAGAGAGGGTCATGGTAGGCGCGCGGAAAGCCGGCATCTTAAAGTACATGAACCAGAATATTCGACCGGATCCGCATCATGACTTTGTACCTCGCTCAAAATTGCGCCATCTGCAATAGCTACGGTACATATTTAGATGCCTTGTAAAATGGGGGGTTATCCGGTAAAGGGAGGTGGGTTGAAAAGTTTTCAACGACAGTTCTAAGCTTCTCACTTCACTCTCCGTTAGTAACTTGCCAGCGTTGGCCCTTCATAACAACCAAGGATGGGCCCTCTATAATGTATAGTTCAGTCTGTGAGGAGAATTTCCGAGTTAACTTGACAATATACCGCTTTTCCCCTAGCGGGCATGATTTATATGGTCCTGCAATATAGCAACAGGCTCCATGCTAATATTTGGTGCATGAAGCATATTGACTATTACTATGTTTCTGCTTCCTATCCCTGAGGACTTAATTATGTTATAAATTTAAGGCATAATATAAGAGAAGAACCTATATTGACACCTTAGCACCCCTTTTTGTATTAAAAAAAAAATACGTTTTTCTTAATTTGTCCTGCAACACACGTGTTGTGTGTGTTGGGGTCGCATATTTTGTGACTTTTTGTAGTACCTAGTGCATGCTTTTTATTAATGTATTTGCATCCTTCTTTGTTCCTATTTTCCCCTCACACACACACAATTTGTGAACTTCACGCCACCCCCCCCCAGCCCTTTTATACATGCCGACAGGAGTTGTGTTCGTCTGCATAACTTGCTGTCCAGCTCAAGCTGCTTGCCAGTAGCTATAGTACAGGCTACAGCGCCTTGGAATGGTCGATTTCGAAGGACTGATAATTCAGCAAGCCTTCAAAAAACATATATATATATATATATATAGTATAATATAATATATATATATATATATATATATTCATAGCTGCAGCATGGAACAGACAGCCTATGGCTATATGCTAGCAAAAGTATAAAAAAACTGTGCCAACAGGTTACCTGCTGACTGACACACTGGAAGAACTGTTATGATTCCCGCTGCCAGCCCCTCCCAGGAAATGAAACAAATCAGTCACAAATAAACTTAAGAAAAAATACCCTACATCCACATTTTAACATTTTGTTAAGAATAGTTTGATGACTCTGTGGATGATAATGTCCATCACCCTCAGCCTAGCTGATGGGAAGGGTGATGGGAGTTTTGGCCCACAAAAGCAGGTACACAAGAAAAGTGAAAGGCTGGCATACTTGTGTGACATGTATAGATTTTTGTATAGGTTTTTTAAATCTACATGTGGCATGTATTTTGTAATCTGAGACTGTAGCTGAATACAGTTTGGATGGTTTCTCTACGGTTACATGTATTCTGCACAAACTATCCTAAAAAACATGGAAAGGTTAATGAAAATTAACATTTACAGCTCCCTTTGTCGGAGATTGCTGATCAAATGGTTTCGTGATTAGCATACCTGGGAACTCTCAGGGTTTGATCTGGGGGTTGCCGGGTAAAGCACCGGGTCGCGGGGTCTTGACGCTCCCCACCCATTTCCCCTTTAAATGGAGGTGTTTCCCACTGGCCAACCGAATGACACCATCAGGGGATTATAAAGATTTTGACACTCATTGAACTGTTCCCCATCTCAGTAGCTTTGGAAATTTGGTGGATCATCCTGGCCAACAAGTCGGTAGTATTTTGGTCAGATAATCAGAGTGTTGTATATGCCATTAACCCCTTAAGGACCGGGCTCATTTTTCATTTTGTATCCTGTGGGACCGAGGCTGTTTTGACACTTTTGTGGTGCTTGTGTTCAGCTGTAATTTTCTCCTCACCCATTTAGTGTACCCACATAAGTTATATATTGTTTTTTTCAGGACAAGATGGGCTTTCTTCAGATACCATTATTTTGATCGTATCATCTTATTTACTATAAAAAAATTAATAAAAACATGGTGAAAAATTGAAAAAAAAACACATTTTATGACTTTTATTTGAAAAATCTTTTACTCACCTAAAAAAGCAATTAAAAAAACTAGCTAAATAGATTCTACTACTTGTCCTGAGTTTAGAAATACCCAATGTTTTTATGTTTTTTTGCTGTTTTTTGTACGTTATAGGGCAATAATTACAAGCAGCGTTTTATGATTTCCAAATCTTTTTTAACAAATCTGGTCAGTCTGCCTCCATCTCCTCTTTGGAACATCTTTGAAGCCGGTTAACTCAATTTAACCCATTTAAACCATATATTTTTGAAAACTAGACACCCCAGGGTATTCCAAATGCTGTTATTTTAACCCTTTCCATGCACCAATTATAGAACTACACTTTGTCAAACTTTGTAATAGTAATTTTTTTCACACAAATTGTACTTTAGTTATAGATATACAGGTTCTGGTATATGTCACTGTCAAACAACCCCCCAATATGTGTTCAGGAACATCTCCTGAGTGCAGTGATACCCGACATGCATGTGTTTGTCGGGTTGTTTCAGATTTAAAATGCCACATTTGGGAAGTGCGCTTTTTTTCTCCATTTTGGTCAGTCTGTACCTATGCCCTATCGGTGAGCTAGGCCACTCCAATTTACCCCATCAGCCATTTTTTTTTTATATTAGACACCCCTTGGGTATTTGAAGTGCTTTTATTTTAACTCTTTGTTGAGATTTTTGAGAAATTTTAGCACTTGCTCAAAATAATAAACTTTATTTTTTAATTTAATTTTATTTTTTTAATACTTTTTTTATATTTTTTTT